>CALYBW010000159.1:32500-85000 GCA_944452665.1 Stenoptilia bipunctidactyla
ATGGCATAATTTCGGTTAGGTGGGGCTCAATTGTCGTGGTGGGCTGTTACGTCTCCCCAAATTGTAGCCTCGCACACTATGAAACGTTTTTGGAAAGGCTAGAACAATGTTTGCGTCGATACCCATCCCATCCAATCTTAATTTTGGGAGACTTTAATGCCCACAACCGGGCATGGGGTAATAGAGTTGATAATGCGAAGGGCGAGACAGTCTTAGAGTGGGCAGCTGCACTAGACCTAAGACTCCTGAATAGAGGATCTGTTCCTACATGCGTCCGCTGGCAGGGAGAGTCTATTGTCGATCTGACATGGGCAACCCCAGCAGCGGCCCCTATGATCTCCGAGTGGGCAGTTGCAGAGGACATCGTGACTCTCTCCGACCACAGGCACATTATGTTTAAAGTGGCTATTGGTCGCCCTGTCGGACCTCAGCCAAATGTATCCATGTCTTGGTCAATCAAACGTCTAGACCGAGACAAACTCGTTGCTGCAGCTCAAGTAGTAGATTGGGCACGGGATACTGAACAGCAGTTGTTGTCGCCAGAAACGGGAGCGGACTGGTTCCGAGTCACGATGGCGTCCGTTTGTGACGCCGCCATGCCTCGAAACAAAAAGTCAGCAGGAAAGTCTGTGTACTGGTGGTCCGAAAACATCCGACAACTGCGAACAGCGTGCTTAGCAGCTAGGAGACGGTACACAAGGACACGGAGGCGACAGCAAACCACACAAGAAGAGACGGACATCGCATATGCCCATTATAGGGGCGCTACTGTAGTGCTACAGCGCGCAATAGCGAATGCTAAATCAAAAGCTTGGGATGAACTGCTTAATGACTTAAACAGAGATCCATGGGGACGACCATACCGAATGGTGCTTGGAAAGTTGCGCCCCTGGGTCCCACCACTGACTGAGACACTAGAACTAGGGTTCACAAGAAGATGTGTAGAGACCCTATTCCCAAGACTGGTGGATACCACGGCTGCGCCCCCGCTGCCAACTGATTGGTCAAATGAGTTGGAGGTAACAGAAAGTGAAATGGGGTGTGCAATAAAACGTCTAGCAGCCCGCAACACCGCTCCGGGCCCGGATGGGATTCCTGGCAAGGCCTTAGTTATAGCCCTTGAAGTTTTAGGTGGTAGACTGAGGAGCCTCTTCAGCAGTTGTCTGAGTCTTGGCATTTTTCCAAAGACCTGGAAGGAGGCAAAACTCGTCTTACTAAGAAAGGAAGGAAGGCCCCTGGACTCACCATCCGCGCTCCGCCCTCTCTGCTTACTGGATGACGTGGGAAAACTCTTTGAGAGAGTAATTGTTGACCGTATAAACGCTCATCTGTCCGCAGTTGGTCCGGACCTGTCCGAAAATCAGTTTGGCTTTCGGCAAGGCCGGTCAACGATAGACGCCATCTTACGCGTTCGAACTCGCTCCGAACAGGCTGTTTCAGAGGGCAAGGTGGTGTTGGCAGTCAGTATTGATATAGTGAACGCCTTCAACTCCCTTCCCTGGCGGGTGATACGGGAGGCCATGTCACACCATCGACTCCCTGCGTATCTGCAGAATATCATTGGTGGATACCTTTCCGATAGATGGATTAAGTACACCGGGCAGAATAAGTCGGTGGAACAATGTGAAGTCGTATGCGGGGTTCCCCAGGGTTCGGTATTAGGCCCAACCCTGTGGAATCTTGCGTATGACGCAGTACTGCGAGTGGAACTGCCCCCTGGTGTTAGCGTCGTTTGTTATGCAGATGACACTTTAATCCTCGCTGAGGGAGCGGAATTTGAGAGGACGAGAAGACTTGCTGAACTAGGAGTCGCAATTGTGGTGCGAAAAATCCAACAACTTGGATTGGCTGTGGCACCTCACAAAACGGAAGCCCTGTGGTTTCATGGGTTACCCAAAAGTCGGGAACCTCCATCTTCAGCAGTTCAAGTGGGGAACGGTGAGGTACAGGTCAGCCGTACGATGAAATACCTGGGCGTAATACTTGACGGTCGTTTTAACTTTGAGGAACATTTTAACTGCCTTGTCCCTCGCGTCCAAAAGGTGGCGGGCGCACTGCAAAGACTGCTACCGAACCTTGGAGGACCTTCGGAAGAAGTCCGCCGCCTTTACGCAGGCGTCATAAGATCCATTGCACTATATGGGGCGCCGGTCTGGTCCGACAAGCTATCTGGTGCTCGGCGCCGTTCCGCCAAATTACTGTCTGTGCAGCGCCAGATAGCGATCCGGGTAGTGCGAGGTTACCGAACAATATCGTTTGATGCAGCAACTGTCCTGGCACGTTTTCCACCATTGGATATACTTGCAGAGATGGACGCAAGGATTTATAAACTCCTTCACCAAAGAGACGGTCCCTTCCTTGAAAGGCACGTGCAGCAACTCCGAAGAAGGGAACACCAGAGAACCGTAAACTATTGGCGCGAACGTCTCTATAAGCCACGATCGCGGCGTCAACGAGTCATCGCCGCCATCCTGCCAAGCTTCCAAGCATGGCTACTGCGAAAAGGCCGCATCACCTTCCGGCTGACGCAGGTGCTCACCGGTCATGGCTGTTTTGGTGAATACCTGCAAAGGATAGGACGGGAGCAAACAGCAAGGTGCCATCACTGTGGTGCCGCGCAGGACTCTGCTCAGCACACACTTGAGGAATGCCCTACATGGGCTTCCGAGCGGCAGGTCCTGACGCAAGAAGTGGGGCAAGATTTATCACTGCCCTGCCTAATTTCGAAGATGTTGGAGAGAAGCTCCGCCTGGGATGCAGTTGTCTCCTTCTGCGAGACGATCATACTTCAGAAGGAGACAGCTGAAAGGGATCGAGAAAGAGCCGATCCCAGTAGAAGGCGGCGTCAGGGGTTCTGGATAGCATCGCTAGTAATAGCAGAGCCATCCCAGGACGCCGTAGAATACCCCAAGCTGGGGAGTCACAGGGTTCAGGTTCTCAGGATGGGAGAACCTGATGGATAAACTTGACCTATTCTGAGGAATAGGTCCCGCTGTGTAGGGTCGGCGTAAGAATTGCCCTAACGCAATCGGTAGCGTGTCGTAAGAGGCGACTAACCCGAAGGGACAGTGTGTGCGGTTAAAAGCCGGCCGTCAGCATGGGAACTGACAGGATGCATATTGAGGAATGAAGAAATGCTAACACCAGGGAAGTACTGATAAGATAAGGATGTGCTAGAGGCAATCGTTGAAGAGGCACCGGTGCGTTCCTCGGGAGATCCCGGGGTCTCTTCATAAACGTGGAAGATGGCCACCGGGGGGGTTTTAGTGAGTAAAAATCTCACATAACCCATCGTCGTTCCCAGGACGATGGGCATCTTTTGAAGATTTCCCCCTCGTTAACAAAAAAAAAAAAAAAAAGGTTAGGTTAGGTTAGGTTAGGTTAGGTTAGGTTTTAGGTTGCTCTTCTCTGCAAATAACTTTTTTATTTTCAAGCCGATTGCTGAGTTCGACCCCTCTGAAGGAAGGTATCGACAAGATCTACACGAATAAACAATAAAAGCGCTGAGTTACTGTACTAAATTTTGAAATTTTCGACCAAAACCCCAGTTTTCTATAGAAAAATTAGCAATATACGATTTGGATGCACCAAAAACGATATAATTTTGCTAAGCAGGTAGCTGATTGAGGTGTCAGAAGGAGCGCCTCAATGCGTTTGACAAAATAAAATCAATTTAAGTAATACAAATTTTCAAAATGACTATGTAAACTACGATAGGTTAGGTTTGGGTCAGGTTAGGTTAGGTTAGGTTAGGTTAGGTTTTTGGTTGCTCTTCTCTGCAAATAACTTTTTTATTTTCAAGCCGATTTCGGAGTTCGACCCCTCTGAAGGAAGGTATCGACGAGATCTACACGAATAAACAATAAAAACGCTGAGTTACTGTACTAAATTTTGAAATTTTCGACCAAAACCCCAGTTTTCTATAGAAAAATTAGCAATATACGATTTGGATGCACCAAAAACGATATAATTTTGCTAAGCAGGTAGCTGATTGAGGTGTCAGAAGGAGCGCCTCAATGCGTTTGACAAAATAAAATCAATTTAAGTAATAGAAATTTTCAAAATGACTATGTAAACTACGATAGGTTAGGTTTGGGTCAGGTTAGGTTAGGTTAGGTTTTTGGTTGCACTTCTCTGCAAATAACTTTTTTATTTTCAAGCCGATTGCTGAGTCCAACCCCTCTGAAGGAAGGTATCGACGAGATCTACACGAATAAACAATAAAAACGCTGAGTTACTGTACTAAATTTTGAAATTTTCGACCAAAACCCCAGTTTTCTATAGAAAAATTAGCAATATACGAATTGGATGCACCAAAAACGATATAATTTTGCTAAGCAGGTAGCTGATTGAGGTGTCAGAAGGAGCGCCTCAATGCGTTTGACAAAATAAAATCAATTTAAGTAATACAAATTTTCAAAATGACTATGTAAACTACGATAGGTTAGGTTTGGGTCAGGTTAAGTTAGGTAAGGTTAGGATAGGTTTTTGGTTGCTCTTCTCTGCAAGTAACTTTTTTATTTTCAAGCCGATTGCGGAGTTCGACCCCTCTGAAGGAAGGTATCGACGAGATCTACACGAATAAACAATAAAAACGCTGAGTTACTGTAATAAATTTTGAAATTTTCGACCAAAACCCCAGTTTTCTATAGAAAAATTAGCAATATACGATTTGGATGCACCAAAAACGATATAATTTTGCTAAGCAGGTAGCTGATTGAGGTGTCAGAAGGAGCGCCTCAATGCGTTTGACAAAATAAAATCAATTTAAGTAATAGAAATTTTCAAAATGACTATGTAAACTACGATAGGTTAGGTTTGGGTCAGGTTAGGTTAGGTTAGGTTTTTGGTTGCACTTCTCTGCAAATAACTTTTTTATTTTCAAGCCGATTGCTGAGTCCAACCCCTCTGAAGGAAGGTATCGACGAGATCTACACGAATAAACAATAAAAACGCTGAGTTACTGTACTAAATTTTGAAATTTTCGACCAAAACCCCAGTTTTCTATAGAAAAATTAGCAATATACGAATTGGATGCACCAAAAACGATATAATTTTGCTAAGCAGGTAGCTGATTGAGGTGTCAGAAGGAGCGCCTCAATGCGTTTGACAAAATAAAATCAATTTAAGTAATACAAATTTTCAAAATGACTATGTAAACTACGATAGGTTAGGTTTGGGTCAGGTTAAGTTAGGTAAGGTTAGGATAGGTTTTTGGTTGCTCTTCTCTGCAAGTAACTTTTTTATTTTCAAGCCGATTGCGGAGTTCGACCCCTCTGAAGGAAGGTATCGACGAGATCTACACGAATAAACAATAAAAACGCTGAGTTACTGTATTAAATTTTGAAATTTTCAACCAAAACCCCAGTTTTCTATAGAAAAATTAGCAATATACGATTTGGATGCACCAAAAACGATATAATTTTGCTAAGCAGGTAGCTGATTGAGGTGTCAGAAGGAGCGCCTCAATGCGTTTGACAAAATAAAATCAATTTAAGTAATACAAATTTTCAAAATGACTATGTAAACTACGATAGGTTAGGTTTGGGTCAGGTTAGGTTAGGTTAGGTTAGGTTTTTGGTTGCTCTTCTCTGCAAATAACTTTTTTATTTTCAAGCCGATTGCGGAGTTCGACCCCTCTGAAGGAAGGTATCGACGAGATCTACACGAATAAACAATAAAAACGCTGAGTTACTGTAATAAATTTTGAAATTTTCGACCAAAACCCCAGTTTTCTATAGAAAAATTAGCAATATACGATTTGGATGCACCAAAAACGATATAATTTTGCTAAGCAGGTAGCTGATTGAGGTGTCAGAAGGAGCGCCTCAATGCGTTTGACAAAATAAAATCAATTTAAGTAATAGAAATTTTCAAAATGACTATGTAAACTACGATAGGTTAGGTTTGGGTCAGGTTAGGTTAGGTTAGGTTTTTGGTTGCACTTCTCTGCAAATAACTTTTTTATTTTCAAGCCGATTGCTGAGTTCAACCCCTCTGAAGGAAGGTATCGACGAGATCTACACGAATAAACAATAAAAACGCTGAGTTACTGTAATAAATTTTGAAATTTTCGACCAAAACCCCAGTTTTCTATAGAAAAATTAGCAATATACGATTTGGATGCACCAAAAACGATATAATTTTGCTAAGCAGGTAGCTGATTGAGGTGTCAGAAGGAGCGCCTCAATGCGTTTGACAAAATAAAATCAATTTAAGTAATACAAATTTTCAAAATGACTATGTAAACTACGATAGGTTAGGTTTGGGTCAGGTTAGGTTAGGTTAGGTTTTTGGTTGCTCTTCTCTGCAAATAACTTTTTGATTTTCAAGCCGATTGCGGAGTTCGACCCCTCTGAAGGAAGGTATCGACGAGATCTACACGAATAAACAATAAAAACGCTGAGTTACTGTACTAAATTTTGAAATTTTCGACCAAAACCCCAGTTTTCTTTAGAAAAATTAGCAATATACGATTTGGATGCACCAAAAACGATATAATTTTGCTAAGCAGGTAGCTGATTGAGGTGTCAGAAGGAGCGCCTCAATGCGTTTGACAAAATAAAATCAATTTAAGCAATACAAATTTTCAAAATGACTATGTAAACTACGAAAGGTTAGGTTTGGGTCAGGTTAGGTTAGGTTAGGTTAGGTTAGGTTAGGTTAGGTTAGGTTAGGTTTTTGGTTGCTCTTCTCTGCAAATAACTTTTTTATTTTCAAGCCGATTGCGGAGTTCGACCCCTCTGAAGGAAGGTATCGACGAGATCTACACGAATAAACAATAAAAACGCTGAGTAACTGTACTAAATTTTGAAATTTTCGACCAAAACCCCAGTTTTCTATAGAAAAATTAGTAATATACGATTTGGATGCACCAAAAACGATATCATTTTGCTAAGCAGGTAGCTGATTGAGGTGTCAGAAGGAGCGCCTCAATGCGTTTGACAAAATAAAATCAATTTAAGTAGTACAAATTTTCAAAATGACTATGTAAACTACGATAGGTTAGGTTTGGGTCAGGTTAGGTTAGGTTAGGTTAGGTTTTTGGTTGCTCTTCTCTGCAAATAACTTTTTTATTTTCAAGCCGATTGCGGAGTTCGACCCCTCTGAAAGAAGGTATCGACGAGATCTACACGAATAAACAATAAAAACGCTGAGTTACTGTACTAAATTTTGAAATTTTCGACCAAAACCCCAGTTTTCTATAGAAAAATTAGCAATATACGATTTGGATGCACCAAAAACGATATAATTTTGCTAAGCAGGTAGCTGATTGAGGTGTCAGAAGGAGAGCCTCAATGCGTTTGACAAAATAAAATCAATTTAAGTAATACAAATTTTCAAAATGACTATGTAAACTACGATAGGTTAGGTTTGGGTCAGGTTAGGTTAGGTTAGGTTTTTGGTTGCTCTTCTCTGCAAATAACTTTTTTATTTTCAAGCCGATTGCGGAGTTCGACCCCTCTGAAGGAAGGTATCGACGAGATCTACACGAAAAAACAATAAAAACGCCGAGTTACTGTACTAAATTTTGAAATTTTCGACCAAAACCCCAGTTTTCTATAGAAAAATTAGCAATATACGATTTGGATGCACCAAAAACGATATCATTTTGCTAAGCAGGTAGCTGATTGAGGTGTCAGAAGGAGCGCCTCAATGCGTTTGACAAAATAAAATCAATTTAAGTAATACAAATTTTCAAAATGACTATGTAAACTACGATAGGTTAGGTTTGGGTCAGGTTAGGTTAGGTTAGGTTTTTGGTTGCACTTCTCTGCAAATAACTTTTTTATTTTCAAGCCGATTGCTGAGTCCAACCCCTCTGAAGGAAGGTATCGACGAGATCTACACGAATAAACAATAAAAACGCTGAGTTACTTTACTAAATTTTGAAATTTTCGACCAAAACCCCAGTTTTCTATAGAAAAATTAGCAATATACGAATTGGATGCACCAAAAACGATATAATTTTGCTAAGCAGGTAGCTGATTGAGGTGTCAGAAGGAGCGCCTCAATGCGTTTGACAAAATAAAATCAATTTAAGTAATACAAATTTTCAAAATGACTATGTAAACTACGATAGGTTAGGTTTGGGTCAGGTTAAGTTAGGTAAGGTTAGGATAGGTTTTTGGTTGCTCTTCTCTGCAAGTAACTTTTTTATTTTCAAGCCGATTGCGGAGTTCGACCCCTCTGAAGGAAGGTATCGACGAGATCTACACGAATAAACAATAAAAACGCTGAGTTACTGTATTAAATTTTGAAATTTTCAACCAAAACCCCAGTTTTCTATAGAAAAATTAGCAATATACGATTTGGATGCACCAAAAACGATATAATTTTGCTAAGCAGGTAGCTGATTGAGGTGTCAGAAGGAGCGCCTCAATGCGTTTGACAAAATAAAATCAATTTAAGTAATACAAATTTTCAAAATGACTATGTAAACTACGATAGGTTAGGTTTGGGTCAGGTTAGGTTAGGTTAGGTTTTTGGTCGCACTTCTCTGCAAATAACTTTTTTATTTTCAAGCCGATTGCTGAGTTCAACCCCTTTGAAGGAAGGTATCGACGAGATCTACACGAATAAACAATAAAAACGCTGAGTTACTGTACAAAATTTTGAAATTTTCGACCAAAACCCCAGTTTTCTTTAGAAAAATTAGCAATATACGAATTGGATGCACCAAAAACGATATAATTTTGCTAAGCAGATAGCTGATTGAGGTTTCAAAAGGAGCGCCTCAATGCGTTTGACAAAATAAAATCAATTTAAGTAATACAAATTTTCAAAATGACTATGTAAACTACGATAGGTTAGGTTTGGGTCAGGTTAGGTTAGGTTAGGTTTTTGGTTGCTCTTCTCTGCAAATAACTTTTTTATTTTCAAGCCGATTGCGGAGTTCGACCCCTCTGAAGGAAGGTATCGACGAGATCTACACGAATAAACAATAAAAACGCTGAGTTACTGTACTAAATTTTGAAATTTTCGACCAAAACCCCAGTTTTCTTTAGAAAAATTAGCAATATACGATTTGGATGCACCAAAAACGATATAATTTTGCTAAGCAGGTAGCTGATTGAGGTGTCAGAAGGAGCGCCTCAATGCGTTTGACAAAATAAAATCAATTTAAGTAATACAAATTTTCAAAATGACTATGTAAACTACGATAGGTTAGGTTTGGGTCAGGTTAGGTTAGGTTACGTTAGGTTAGGTTTTTGGTTGCTCTTCTCTGCAAATAACTTTTTTATTTTCAAGCCGATTGCGGAGTTCGACCCCTCTGAAGGAAGGTATCGACGAGATCTACACGAATAAACAATAAAAACGCTGAGTTACTGTTCTAAATTTTGAAATTTTCGACCAAAACCCCAGTTTTCTTTAGAAAAATTAGCAATATACGATTTGGATGCACCAAAAACGATATAATTTTGCTAAGCAGGTAGCTGATTGAGGTGTCAGAAGGAGCGCCTCAATGCGTTTGACAAAATAAAATCAATTTAAGTAATACAAATTTTCAAAATGACTATGTAAACTACGATAGGTTAGGTTTGGGTCAGGTTAGGTTAGGTTAGGTTAGGTTTTTGGTTGCTCTTCTCTGCAAATAACTTTTTTATTTTCAAGCCGATTGCGGAGTTCGACCCCTCTGAAGGAAGGTATCGACGAGATCTACACGAATAAACAATAAAAACGCCGAGTTACTATACTAAATTTTGAAATTTTCGACCAAAACCCCAGTTTTCTATAGAAAAATTAGCAATATACGATTTGGATGCACCAAAAACGATATAATTTTGCTAAGCAGGTAGCTGATTGAGGTGTCAGAAGGAGCGCCTCAATGCGTTTGACAAAATAAAATCAATTTAAGTAATAGAAATTTTCAAAATGACTATGTAAACTACGATAGGTTAGGTTTGGGTCAGGTTAGGTTAGGTTAGGTTTTTGGTTGCACTTCTCTGCAAATAACTTTTTTATTTTCAAGCCGATTGCTGAGTTCAACCCCTCTGAAGGAAGGTATCGACGAGATCTACACGAATAAACAATAAAAACGCTGAGTTACTGTAATAAATTTTGAAATTTTCGACCAAAACCCCAGTTTTCTATAGAAAAATTAGCAATATACGATTTGGATGCACCAAAAACGATATAATTTTGCTAAGCAGGTAGCTGATTGAGGTGTCAGAAGGAGCGCCTCAATGCGTTTGACAAAATAAAATCAATTTAAGTAATACAAATTTTCAAAATGACTATGTAAACTACGATAGGTTAGGTTTGGGTCAGGTTAGGTTAGGTTAGGTTTTTGGTTGCTCTTCTCTGCAAATAACTTTTTTATTTTCAAGCCGATTGCGGAGTTCGACCCCTCTGAAGGAAGGTATCGACGAGATCTACACGAATAAACAATAAAAACGCTGAGTTACTGTAATAAATTATGAAACTTTCGACCAAAACCCCAGTTTTCTATAGAAAAATTAGCAATATACGATTTAGATACACCAAAAACGATATAATTTTGCTAAGCAGGTAGCTGATTGAGGTGTCAGAAGGAGCGCCTCAATGCGTTTGACAAAATAAAATCAATTTAAGTAATACAAATTTTCAAAATGACTATGTAAACTACGATAGGTTAGGTTTGGGTCAGGTTAGGTTAGGTTAGGTTTTTGGTTGCTCTTCTCTGCAAATAACTTTTTGATTTTCAAGCCGATTGCGGAGTTCGACCCCTCTGAAGGAAGGTATCGACGAGATCTACACGAATAAACAATAAAAACGCTGAGTTACTGTTCTAAATTTTGAAATTTTCGACCAAAACCCCAGTTTTCTTTAGAAAAATTAGCAATATACGATTTGGATGCACCAAAAACGATATAATTTTGCTAAGCAGGTAGCTGATTGAGGTGTCAGAAGGAGCGCCTCAATGCGTTTGACAAAATAAAATCAATTTAAGTAATACAAATTTTCAAAATGACTATGTAAACTACGAAAGGTTAGGTTTGGGTCAGGTTAGGTTAGGTTAGGTTAGGTTAGGTTAGGTTAGGTTAGGTTAGGTTTTTGGTTGCTCTTCTCTGCAAATAACTTTTTTATTTTCAAGCCGATTGCGGAGTTCGACCCCTCTGAAGGAAGGTATCGACGAGATCTACACGAATAAACAATAAAAACGCTGAGTAACTGTACTAAATTTTGAAATTTTCGACCAAAACCCCAGTTTTCTATAGAAAAATTAGTAATATACGATTTGGATGCACCAAAAACGATATCATTTTGCTAAGCAGGTAGCTGATTGAGGTGTCAGAAGGAGCGCCTCAATGCGTTTGACAAAATAAAATCAATTTAAGTAGTACAAATTTTCAAAATGACTATGTAAACTACGATAGGTTAGGTTTGGGTCAGGTTAGGTTAGGTTAGGTTAGGTTTTTGGTTGCTCTTCTCTGCAAATAACTTTTTTATTTTCAAGCCGATTGCGGAGTTCGACCCCTCTGAAAGAAGGTATCGACGAGATCTACACGAATAAACAATAAAAACGCTGAGTTACTGTACTAAATTTTGAAATTTTCGACCAAAACCCCAGTTTTCTATAGAATAATTAGCAATATACGATTTGGATGCACCAAAAACGATATAATTTTGCTAAGCAGGTAGCTGATTGAGGTGTCAGAAGGAGAGCCTCAATGCGTTTGACAAAATAAAATCAATTTAAGTAATACAAATTTTCAAAATGACTATGTAAACTACGATAGGTTAGGTTTGGGTCAGGTTAGGTTAGGTTAGGTTTTTGGTTGCTCTTCTCTGCAAATAACTTTTTTATTTTCAAGCCGATTGCGGAGTTCGACCCCTCTGAAGGAAGGTCTCGACGAGATCTACACGAATAAACAATAAAAACGCTGAGTTACTGTACTAAATTTTGAAATTTTCGACCAAAACCCCAGTTTTCTATAGAAAAATTAGCAATATACGATTTGGATGCACCAAAAACGATATCATTTTGCTAAGCAGGTAGCTGATTGAGGTGTCAGAAGGAGCGCCTCAATGCGTTTGACAAAATAAAATCAATTTAAGTAATACAAATTTTCAAAATGACTATGTAAACTACGATAGGTTAGGTTTGGGTCAGGTTAGGTTAGGTTAGGTTAGGTTTTTGGTTGCTCTTCTCTGCAAATAACTTTTTTATTTTCAAGCCGATTGCGGAGTTCGACCCCTCTGAAGGAAGGTATCGACGAGATCTACACGAAAAAACAATAAAAACGCCGAGTTACTGTACTAAATTTTGAAATTTTCGACCAAAACCCCAGTTTTCTATAGAAAAATTAGCAATATACGATTTGGATGCACCAAAAACGATATCATTTTGCTAAGCAGGTAGCTGATTGAGGTGTCAGAAGGAGCGCCTCAATGCGTTTGACAAAATAAAATCAATTTAAGTAATACAAATTTTCAAAATGACTATGTAAACTACGATAGGTTAGGTTTGGGTCAGGTTAGGTTAGGTTAGGTTTTTGGTTGCACTTCTCTGCAAATAACTTTTTTATTTTCAAGCCGATTGCTGAGTCCAACCCCTCTGAAGGAAGGTATCGACGAGATCTACACGAATAAACAATAAAAACGCTGAGTTACTGTACTAAATTTTGAAATTTTCGACCAAAACCCCAGTTTTCTTTAGAAAAATTAGCAATATACGATTTGGATGCACCAAAAACGATATAATTTTGCTAAGCAGGTAGCTGATTGAGGTGTCAGAAGGAGCGCCTCAATGCGTTTGACAAAATAAAATCAATTTAAGTAATACAAATTTTCAAAATGACTATGTAAACTACGAAAGGTTAGGTTTGGGTCAGGTTAGGTTAGGTTAGGTTAGGTTAGGTTAGGTTAGGTTAGGTTAGGTTAGGTTAGGTTAGGTTAGGTTTTTGGTTGCTCTTCTCTGCAAATAACTTTTTTATTTTCAAGCCGATTGCGGAGTTCGACCCCTCTGAAGGAAGGTATCGACGAGATCTACACGAATAAACAATAAAAACGCTGAGTAACTGTACTAAATTTTGAAATTTTCGACCAAAACCCCAGTTTTCTATAGAAAAATTAGTAATATACGATTTGGATGCACCAAAAACGATATCATTTTGCTAAGCAGGTAGCTGATTGAGGTGTCAGAAGGAGCGCCTCAATGCGTTTGACAAAATAAAATCAATTTAAGTAGTACAAATTTTCAAAATGACTATGTAAACTACGATAGGTTAGGTTTGGGTCAGGTTAGGTTAGGTTAGGTTAGGTTTTTGGTTGCTCTTCTCTGCAAATAACTTTTTTATTTTCAAGCCGATTGCGGAGTTCGACCCCTCTGAAAGAAGGTATCGACGAGATCTACACGAATAAACAATAAAAACGCTGAGTTACTGTACTAAATTTTGAAATTTTCGACCAAAACCCCAGTTTTCTATAGAAAAATTAGCAATATACGATTTGGATGCACCAAAAACGATATAATTTTGCTAAGCAGGTAGCTGATTGAGGTGTCAGAAGGAGAGCCTCAATGCGTTTGACAAAATAAAATCAATTTAAGTAATACAAATTTTCAAAATGACTATGTAAACTACGATAGGTTAGGTTTGGGTCAGGTTAGGTTAGGTTAGGTTTTTGGTTGCTCTTCTCTGCAAATAACTTTTTTATTTTCAAGCCGATTGCGGAGTTCGACCCCTCTGAAGGAAGGTCTCGACGAGATCTACACGAATAAACAATAAAAACGCTGAGTTACTGTACTAAATTTTGAAATTTTCGACCAAAACCCCAGTTTTCTATAGAAAAATTAGCAATATACGATTTGGATGCACCAAAAACGATATCATTTTGCTAAGCAGGTAGCTGATTGAGGTGTCAGAAGGAGCGCCTCAATGCGTTTGACAAAATAAAATCAATTTAAGTAATACAAATTTTCAAAATGACTATGTAAACTACGATAGGTTAGGTTTGGGTCAGGTTAGGTTAGGTTAGGTTAGGTTTTTGGTTGCTCTTCTCTGCAAATAACTTTTTTATTTTCAAGCCGATTGCGGAGTTCGACCCCTCTGAAGGAAGGTATCGACGAGATCTACACGAAAAAACAATAAAAACGCCGAGTTACTGTACTAAATTTTGAAATTTTCGACCAAAACCCCAGTTTTCTATAGAAAAATTAGCAATATACGATTTGGATGCACCAAAAACGATATCATTTTGCTAAGCAGGTAGCTGATTGAGGTGTCAGAAGGAGCGCCTCAATGCGTTTGACAAAATAAAATCAATTTAAGTAATACAAATTTTCAAAATGACTATGTAAACTACGATAGGTTAGGTTTGGGTCAGGTTAGGTTAGGTTAGGTTTTTGGTTGCACTTCTCTGCAAATAACTTTTTTATTTTCAAGCCGATTGCTGAGTCCAACCCCTCTGAAGGAAGGTATCGACGAGATCTACACGAATAAACAATAAAAACGCTGAGTTACTGTACTAAATTTTGAAATTTTCGACCAAAACCCCAGTTTTCTATAGAAAAATTAGCAATATACGAATTGGATGCACCAAAAACGATATAATTTTGCTAAGCAGGTAGCTGATTGAGGTGTCAGAAGGAGCGCCTCAATGCGTTTGACAAAATAAAATCAATTTAAGTAATACAAATTTTCAAAATGACTATGTAAACTACGATAGGTTAGGTTTGGGTCAGGTTAAGTTAGGTAAGGTTAGGATAGGTTTTTGGTTGCTCTTCTCTGCAAGTAACTTTTTTATTTTCAAGCCGATTGCGGAGTTCGACCCCTCTGAAGGAAGGTATCGACGAGATCTACACGAATAAACAATAAAAACGCTGAGTTACTGTATTAAATTTTGAAATTTTCAACCAAAACCCCAGTTTTCTATAGAAAAATTAGCAATATACGATTTGGATGCACCAAAAACGATATAATTTTGCTAAGCAGGTAGCTGATTGAGGTGTCAGAAGGAGCGCCTCAATGCGTTTGACAAAATAAAATCAATTTAAGTAATACAAATTTTCAAAATGACTATGTAAACTACGATAGGTTAGGTTTGGGTCAGGTTAGGTTAGGTTAGGTTTTTGGTCGCACTTCTCTGCAAATAACTTTTTTATTTTCAAGCCGATTGCTGAGTTCAACCCCTTTGAAGGAAGGTATCGACGAGATCTACACGAATAAACAATAAAAACGCTGAGTTACTGTACAAAATTTTGAAATTTTCGACCAAAACCCCAGTTTTCTTTAGAAAAATTAGCAATATACGAATTGGATGCACCAAAAACGATATAATTTTGCTAAGCAGATAGCTGATTGAGGTTTCAAAAGGAGCGCCTCAATACGTTTGACAAAATAAAATCAATTTAAGTAATACAAATTTTCAAAATGACTATGTAAACTACGATAGGTTAGGTTTGGGTCAGGTTAGGTTAGGTTAGGTTTTTGGTTGCTCTTCTCTGCAAATAACTTTTTTATTTTCAAGCCGATTGCGGAGTTCGACCCCTCTGAAGGAAGGTATCGACGAGATCTACACGAATAAACAATAAAAACGCTGAGTTACTGTACTAAATTTTGAAATTTTCGACCAAAACCCCAGTTTTCTTTAGAAAAATTAGCAATATACGATTTGGATGCACCAAAAACGATATAATTTTGCTAAGCAGGTAGCTGATTGAGGTGTCAGAAGGAGCGCCTCAATGCGTTTGACAAAATAAAATCAATTTAAGTAATACAAATTTTCAAAATGACTATGTAAACTACGATAGGTTAGGTTTGGGTCAGGTTAGGATAGGTTACGTTAGGTTAGGTTTTTGGTTGCTCTTCTCTGCAAATAACTTTTTTATTTTCAAGCCGATTGCGGAGTTCGACCCCTCTGAAGGAAGGTATCGACGAGATCTACACGAATAAACAATAAAAACGCTGAGTTACTGTTCTAAATTTTGAAATTTTCGACCAAAACCCCAGTTTTCTTTAGAAAAATTAGCAATATACGATTTGGATGCACCAAAAACGATATAATTTTGCTAAGCAGGTAGCTGATTGAGGTGTCAGAAGGAGCGCCTCAATGCGTTTGACAAAATAAAATCAATTTAAGTAATACAAATTTTCAAAATGACTATGTAAACTACGATAGGTTAGGTTTGGGTCAGGTTAGGTTAGGTTAGGTTAGGTTTTTGGTTGCTCTTCTCTGCAAATAACTTTTTTATTTTCAAGCCGATTGCGGAGTTCGACCCCTCTGAAGGAAGGTATCGACGAGATCTACACGAATAAACAATAAAAACGCCGAGTTACTATACTAAATTTTGAAATTTTCGACCAAAACCCCAGTTTTCTATAGAAAAATTAGCAATATACGATTTGGATGCACCAAAAACGATATAATTTTGCTAAGCAGGTAGCTGATTGAGGTGTCAGAAGGAGCGCCTCAATGCGTTTGACAAAATAAAATCAATTTAAGTAATAGAAATTTTCAAAATGACTATGTAAACTACGATAGGTTAGGTTTGGGTCAGGTTAGGTTAGGTTAGGTTTTTGGTTGCACTTCTCTGCAAATAACTTTTTTATTTTCAAGCCGATTGCTGAGTTCAACCCCTCTGAAGGAAGGTATCGACGAGATCTACACGAATAAACAATAAAAACGCTGAGTTACTGTTCTAAATTTTGAAATTTTCGACCAAAACCCCAGTTTTCTTTAGAAAAATTAGCAATATACGATTTAGATACACCAAAAACGATATAATTTTGCTAAGCAGGTAGCTGATTGAGGTGTCAGAAGGAGCGCCTCAATGCGTTTGACAAAATAAAATCAATTTAAGTAATACAAATTTTCAAAATGACTATGTAAACTACGATAGGTTAGGTTTGGGTCAGGTTAGGTTAGGTTAGGTTTTTGGTTGCTCTTCTCTGCAAATAACTTTTTGATTTTCAAGCCGATTGCGGAGTTCGACCCCTCTGAAGGAAGGTATCGACGAGATCTACACGAATAAACAATAAAAACGCTGAGTTACTGTTCTAAATTTTGAAATTTTCGACCAAAACCCCAGTTTTCTTTAGAAAAATTAGCAATATACGATTTGGATGCACCAAAAACGATATAATTTTGCTAAGCAGGTAGCTGATTGAGGTGTCAGAAGGAGCGCCTCAATGCGTTTGACAAAATAAAATCAATTTAAGTAATACAAATTTTCAAAATGACTATGTAAACTACGAAAGGTTAGGTTTGGGTCAGGTTAGGTTAGGTTAGGTTAGGTTAGGTTAGGTTAGGTTAGGTTAGGTTAGGTTTTTGGTTGCTCTTCTCTGCAAATAACTTTTTTATTTTCAAGCCGATTGCGGAGTTCGACCCCTCTGAAGGAAGGTATCGACGAGATCTACACGAATAAACAATAAAAACGCTGAGTAACTGTACTAAATTTTGAAATTTTCGACCAAAACCCCAGTTTTCTATAGAAAAATTAGTAATATACGATTTGGATGCACCAAAAACGATATCATTTTGCTAAGCAGGTAGCTGATTGAGGTGTCAGAAGGAGCGCCTCAATGCGTTTGACAAAATAAAATCAATTTAAGTAGTACAAATTTTCAAAATGACTATGTAAACTACGATAGGTTAGGTTTGGGTCAGGTTAGGTTAGGTTAGGTTAGGTTTTTGGTTGCTCTTCTCTGCAAATAACTTTTTTATTTTCAAGCCGATTGCGGAGTTCGACCCCTCTGAAAGAAGGTATCGACGAGATCTACACGAATAAACAATAAAAACGCTGAGTTACTGTACTAAATTTTGAAATTTTCGACCAAAACCCCAGTTTTCTATAGAAAAATTAGCAATATACGATTTGGATGCACCAAAAACGATATAATTTTGCTAAGCAGGTAGCTGATTGAGGTGTCAGAAGGAGAGCCTCAATGCGTTTGACAAAATAAAATCAATTTAAGTAATACAAATTTTCAAAATGACTATGTAAACTACGATAGGTTAGGTTTGGGTCAGGTTAGGTTAGGTTAGGTTTTTGGTTGCACTTCTCTGCAAATAACTTTTTTATTTTCAAGCCGATTGCTGAGTTCAACCCCTCTGAAGGAAGGTATCGACGAGATCTACACGAATAAACAATAAAAACGCTGAGTTACTGTAATAAATTTTGAAATTTTCGACCAAAACCCCAGTTTTCTATAGAAAAATTAGCAATATACGATTTGGATGCACCAAAAACGATATAATTTTGCTAAGCAGGTAGCTGATTGAGGTGTCAGAAGGAGCGCCTCAATGCGTTTGACAAAATAAAATCAATTTAAGTAATACAAATTTTCAAAATGACTATGTAAACTACGAAAGGTTAGGTTTGGGTCAGGTTAGGTTAGGTTAGGTTAGGTTAGGTTTTTGGTTGCTCTTCTCTGCAAATAACTTTTTTATTTTCAAGCCGATTGCGGAGTTCGACCCCTCTGAAGGAAGGTATCGACGAGATCTACACGAATAAACAATAAAAACGCTGAGTAACTGTACTAAATTTTGAAATTTTCGACCAAAACCCCAGTTTTCTATAGAAAAATTAGTAATATACGATTTGGATGCACCAAAAACGATATAATTTTGCTAAGCAGGTAGCTGATTGAGGTGTCAGAAGGAGCGCCTCAATGCGTTTGACAAAATAAAATCAATTTAAGTAGTACAAATTTTCAAAATGACTATGTAAACTACGATAGGTTAGGTTTGGGTCAGGTTAGGTTAGGTTAAGTTAGGTTTTTGGTTGCTCTTCTCTGCAAATAACTTTTTTATTTTCAAGCCGATTGCGGAGTTCGACCCCTCTGAAGGAAGGTATCGACGAGATCTACACGAAAAAACAATAAAAACGCCGAGTTACTGTACTAAATTTTGAAATTTTCGACCAAAACCCCAGTTTTCTATAGAAAAATTAGCAATATACGATTTGGATGCACCAAAAACGATATAATTTTGCTAAGCAGGTAGCTGATTGAGGTGTCAGAAGGAGCGCCTCAATGCGTTTGACAAAATAAAATCAATTTAAGTAATACAAATTTTCAAAATGACTATGTAAACTACGATAGGTTAGGTTTGGGTCAGGTTAGGTTAGGTTAGGTTTTTGGTTGCACTTCTCTGCAAATAACTTTTTTATTTTCAAGCCGATTGCTGAGTCCAACCCCTCTGAAGGAAGGTATCGACGAGATCTACACGAATAAACAATAAAAACGCTGAGTTACTGTACTAAATTTTGAAATTTTCGACCAAAACCCCAGTTTTCTATAGAAAAATTAGCAATATACGAATTGGATGCACCAAAAACGATATAATTTTGCTAAGCAGGTAGCTGATTGAGGTGTCAGAAGGAGCGCCTCAATGCGTTTGACAAAATAAATTCAATTTAAGTAATACAAATTTTCAAAATGACTATGTAAACTACGATAGGTTAGGTTTGGGTCAGGTTAGGTTAGGTTACGTTAGGTTAGGTTTTTGGTTGCTCTTCTCTGCAAATAACTTTTTTATTTTCAAGCCGATTGCGGAGTTCGACCCCTCTGAAGGAAGGTATCGACGAGATCTACACGAATAAACAATAAAAACGCTGAGTTACTGTACTAAATTTTGAAATTTTCGACCAAAACCCCAGTTTTCTATAGAAAAATTAGCAATATACGATTTGGATGCACCAAAAACGATATAATTTTGCTAAGCAGGTAGCTGATTGAGGTGTCAGAAGGAGCGCCTCAATGCGTTTGACAAAATAAAATCAATTTAAGTAATACAAATTTTCAAAATGACTATGTAAACTACGATAGGTTAGGTTTGGGTCAGGTTAGGTTAGGTTAGGTTAGGTTTTTGGTTGCTCTTCTCTGCAAATAACTTTTTTATTTTCAAGCCGATTGCGGAGTTCGACCCCTCTGAAGGAAGGTATCGACGAGATCTACACGAATAAACAATAAAAACGCCGAGTTACTGTACTAAATTTTGAAATTTTCGACCAAAACCCCAGTTTTCTATAGAAAAATTAGCAATATACGATTTGGATGCACCAAAAACGATATAATTTTGCTAAGCAGGTAGCTGATTGAGGTGTCAGAAGGAGCGCCTCAATGCGTTTGACAAAATAAAATCAATTTAAGTAGTACAAATTTTCAAAATGACTATGTAAACTACGATAGGTTAGGTTTGGGTCAGGTTAGGTTAGGTTAGGTTTTTGGTTGCACTTCTCTGCAAATAACTTTTTTATTTTCAAGCCGATTGCTGAGTTCAACCCCTCTGAAGGAAGGTATCGACGAGATCTACACGAATAAACAATAAAAACGCCGAGTTACTTTACTAAATTTTGAAATTTTCGACCAAAACCCCAGTTTTCTATAGAAAAATTAGCAATATACGATTTGGATGCACCAAAAACGATATCATTTTGCTAAGCAGGTAGCTGATTGAGGTGTCAGAAGGAGCGCCTCAATGCGTTTGACAAAATAAAATCAATTTAAGTAATACAAATTTTCAAAATGACTATGTAAACTACGATAGGTTAGGTTTGGGTCAGGTTAGGTTAGGTTAGGTTTTTGGTTGCTCTTCTCTGCAAATAACTTTTTTATTTTCAAGCCGATTGCGGAGTTCGACCCCTCTGAAGGAAGGTATCGACGAGATCTACACGAATAAACAATAAAAACGCTGAGTTACTGTACTAAATTATGAAACTTTCGACCAAAACCCCAGTTTTCTATAGAAAAATTAGCAATATACGATTTAGATACACCAAAAACGATATAATTTTGCTAAGCAGGTAGCTGATTGAGGTGTCAGAAGGAGCGCCTCAATGCGTTTGACAAAATAAAATCAATTTAAGTAATACAAATTTTCAAAATGACTATGTAAACTACGATAGGTTAGGTTTGGGTCAGGTTAGGTTAGGTTAGGTTTTTGGTTGCTCTTCTCTGCAAAAAACTTTTTGATTTTCAAGCCGATTGCGGAGTTCGACCCCTCTGAAGGAAGGTATCGACAAGATCTACACGAATAAACAATAAAAACGCTGAGTTACTGTACTAAATTTTGAAATTTTCGACCAAAACCCCAGTTTTCTTTAGAAAAATTAGCAATATACGATTTGGATGCACCAAAAACGATATAATTTTGCTAAGCAGGTAGCTGATTGAGGTGTCAGAAGGAGCGCCTCAATGCGTTTGACAAAATAAAATCAATTTAAGTAATACAAATTTTCAAAATGACTATGTAAACTACGAAAGGTTAGGTTTGGGTCAGGTTAGGTTAGGTTAGGTTAGGTTAGGTTAGGTTAGGTTAGGTTAGGTTTTTGGTTGCTCTTCTCTGCAAATAACTTTTTTATTTTCAAGCCGATTGCGGAGTTCGACCCCTCTGAAGGAAGGTATCGACGAGATCTACACGAATAAACAATAAAAACGCTGAGTAACCGTACTAAATTTTGAATTTTTCGACCAAAACCCCAGTTTTCTATAGAAAAATTAGTAATATACGATTTGGATGCACCAAAAACGATATAATTTTGCTAAGCAGGTAGCTGATTGAGGTGTCAGAAGGAGTGCCTCAATGCGTTTGACAAAATAAAATCAATTTAAGTAATACAAATTTTCAAAATGACTATGTAAACTACGATAGGTTAGGTTTGGGTCAGGTTAGGTTAGGTTAGGTTAGGTTTTTGGTTGCTCTTCTCTGCAAATAACTTTTTTATTTTCAAGCCGATTGCGGAGTTCGACCCCTCTGAAGGAAGGTATCGACGAGATCTACACGAATAAACAATAAAAACGCCGAGTTACTGTACTAAATTTTGAAATTTTCGACCAAAACCCCAGTTTTCTATAGAAAAATTAGCAATATACGATTTGGATGCACCAAAAACGATATAATTTTGCTAAGCAGGTAGCTGATTGAGGTGTCAGAAGGAGCGCCTCAATGCGTTTGACAAAATAAAATCAATTTAAGTAATACAAATTTTCAAAATGACTATGTAAACTACGATAGGTTAGGTTTGGGTCAGGTTAGGTTAGGTTAGGTTAGGTTTTTGGTTGCTCTTCTCTGCAAATAACTTTTTTATTTTCAAGCCGATTGCGGAGTTCGACCCCTCTGAAGGAAGGTATCGACGAGATCTACACGAATAAACAATAAAAACGCCGAGTTACTGTACTAAATTTTGAAATTTTCGACCAAAACCCCAGTTTTCTATAGAAAAATTAGCAATATACGATTTGGATGCACCAAAAACGATATAATTTTGCTAAGCAGGTAGCTGATTGAGGTGTCAGAAGGAGCGCCTCAATGCGTTTGACAAAATAAAATCAATTTAAGTAATACAAATTTTCAAAATGACTATGTAAACTACGATAGGTTAGGTTTGGGTCAGGTTAGGTTAGGTTAGGTTTTTGGTTGCACTTCTCTGCAAATAACTTTTTTATTTTCAAGCCGATTGCTGAGTCCAACCCCTCTGAAGGAAGGTATCGACGAGATCTACACGAATAAACAATAAAAACGCTGAGTTACTGTACTAAATTTTGAAATTTTCGACCAAAACCCCAGTTTTCTATAGAAAAATTAGCAATATACGAATTGGATGCACCAAAAACGATATAATTTTGCTAAGCAGGTAGCTGATTGAGGTGTCAGAAGGAGCGCCTCAATGCGTTTGACAAAATAAAATCAATTTAAGTAATACAAATTTTCAAAATGACTATGTAAACTACGATAGGTTAGGTTTGGGTCAGGTTAGGTTAGGTTACGTTAGGTTAGGTTTTTGGTTGCTCTTCTCTGCAAATAACTTTTTGATTTTCAAGCCGATTGCGGAGTTCGACCCCTCTGAAGGAAGGTATCGACGAGATCTACACGAATAAACAATAAAAACGCTGAGTTACTGTACTAAATTTTGAAATTTTCGACCAAAACCCCAGTTTTCTTTAGAAAAATTAGCAATATACGATTTGGATGCACCAAAAACGATATCATTTTGCTAAGCAGGTAGCTGATTGAGGTGTCAGAAGGAGCGCCTCAATGCGTTTGACAAAATAAAATCAATTTAAGTAATACAAATTTTCAAAATGACTATGTAAACTACGATAGGTTAGGTTTGGGTCAGGTTAGGTTAGGTTAGGTTTTTGGTTGCTCTTCTCTGCAAATAACTTTTTTATTTTCAAGCCGATTGCGGAGTTCGACCCCTCTGAAGGAAGGTATCGACGAGATCTACACGAATAAACAATAAAAACGCCGAGTTACTGTACTAAATTTTGAAATTTTCGACCAAAACCCCAGTTTTCTATAGAAAAATTAGCAATATACGATTTGGATGCACCAAAAACGATATAATTTTGCTAAGCAGGTAGCTGATTGAGGTGTCAGAAGGAGCGCCTCAATGCGTTTGACAAAATAAAATCAATTTAAGTAATACAAATTTTCAAAATGACTATGTAAACTACGATAGGTTAGGTTTGGGTCAGGTTAGGTTAGGTTAGGTTTTTGGTTGCACTTCTCTGCAAATAACTTTTTTATTTTCAAGCCGATTGCTGAGTTCAACCCCTCTGAAGGAAGGTATCGACGAGATCTACACGAATAAACAATAAAAACGCCGAGTTACTTTACTAAATTTTGAAATTTTCGACCAAAACCCCAGTTTTCTATAGAAAAATTAGCAATATACGATTTGGATGCACCAAAAACGATATCATTTTGCTAAGCAGGTAGCTGATTGAGGTGTCAGAAGGAGCGCCTCAATGCGTTTGACAAAATAAAATCAATTTAAGTAATACAAATTTTCAAAATGACTATGTAAACTACGATAGGTTAGGTTTGGGTCAGGTTAGGTTAGGTTAGGTTTTTGGTTGCTCTTCTCTGCAAATAACTTTTTTATTTTCAAGCCGATTGCGGAGTTCGACCCCTCTGAAGGAAGGTATCGACGAGATCTACACGAATAAACAATAAAAACGCTGAGTTACTGTACTAAATTATGAAACTTTCGACCAAAACCCCAGTTTTCTATAGAAAAATTAGCAATATACGATTTAGATACACCAAAAACGATATAATTTTGCTAAGCAGGTAGCTGATTGAGGTGTCAGAAGGAGCGCCTCAATGCGTTTGACAAAATAAAATCAATTTAAGTAATACAAATTTTCAAAATGACTATGTAAACTACGATAGGTTAGGTTTGGGTCAGGTTAGGTTAGGTTAGGTTTTTGGTTGCTCTCTCTGCAAATAACTTTTTGATTTTCAAGCCGATTGCGGAGTTCGACCCCTCTGAAGGAAGGTATCGACAAGATCTACACGAATAAACAATAAAAACGCTGAGTTACTGTACTAAATTTTGAAATTTTCGACCAAAACCCCAGTTTTCTTTAGAAAAATTAGCAATATACGATTTGGATGCACCAAAAACGATATCATTTTGCTAAGCAGGTAGCTGATTGAGGTGTCAGAAGGAGCGCCTCAATGCGTTTGACAAAATAAAATCAATTTAAGTAATACAAATTTTCAAAATGACTATGTAAACTACGATAGGTTAGGTTTGGGTCAGGTTAGGTTAGGTTAGGTTTTTGGTTGCTCTTCTCTGCAAATAACTTTTTTATTTTCAAGCCGATTGCGGAGTTCGACCCCTCTGAAGGAAGGTATCGACGAGATCTACACGAATAAACAATAAAAACGCCGAGTTACTGTACTAAATTTTGAAATTTTCGACCAAAACCCCAGTTTTCTATAGAAAAATTAGCAATATACGATTTGGATGCACCAAAAACGATATAATTTTGCCAAGCAGGTAGCTGATTGAGGTGTCAGAAGGAGCGCCTCAATGCGTTTGACAAAATAAAATCAATTTAAGTAATACAAATTTTCAAAATGACTATGTAAACTACGATAGGTTAGGTTTGGGTCAGGTTAGGTTAGGTTAGGTTTTTGGTTGCACTTCTCTGCAAATAACTTTTTTATTTTCAAGCCGATTGCTGAGTTCAACCCCTCTGAAGGAAGGTATCGACGAGATCTACACGAATAAACAATAAAAACGCCGAGTTACTTTACTAAATTTTGAAATTTTCGACCAAAACCCCAGTTTTCTATAGAAAAATTAGCAATATACGATTTGGATGCACCAAAAACGATATAATTTTGCTAAGCAGGTAGCTGATTGAGGTGTCAGAAGGAGCGCCTCAATGCGTTTGACAAAATAAAATCAATTTAAGTAATACAAATTTTCAAAATGACTATGTAAACTACGATAGGTTAGGTTTGGGTCAGGTTAGGTTAGGTTAGGTTTTTGGTTGCACTTCTCTGCAAATAACTTTTTTATTTTCAAGCCGATTGCTGAGTTCAACCCCTCTGAAGGAAGGTATCGACGAGATCTACACGAATAAACAATAAAAACGCCGAGTTACTTTACTAAATTTTGAAATTTTCGACCAAAACCCCAGTTTTCTATAGAAAAATTAGCAATATACGATTTGGATGCACCAAAAACGATATCATTTTGCTAAGCAGGTAGCTGATTGAGGTGTCAGAAGGAGCGCCTCAATGCGTTTGACAAAATAAAATCAATTTAAGTAATACAAATTTTCAAAATGACTATGTAAACTACGATAGGTTAGGTTTGGGTCAGGTTAGGTTAGGTTAGGTTTTTGGTTGCTCTTCTCTGCAAATAACTTTTTTATTTTCAAGCCGATTGCGGAGTTCGACCCCTCTGAAGGAAGGTATCGACGAGATCTACACGAATAAACAATAAAAACGCTGAGTTACTGTACTAAATTATGAAACTTTCGACCAAAACCCCAGTTTTCTATAGAAAAATTAGCAATATACGATTTAGATACACCAAAAACGATATAATTTTGCTAAGCAGGTAGCTGATTGAGGTGTCAGAAGGAGCGCCTCAATGCGTTTGACAAAATAAAATCAATTTAAGTAATACAAATTTTCAAAATGACTATGTAAACTACGATAGGTTAGGTTTGGGTCAGGTTAGGTTAGGTTAGGTTTTTGGTTGCTCTTCTCTGCAAAAAACTTTTTGATTTTCAAGCCGATTGCGGAGTTCGACCCCTCTGAAGGAAGGTATCGACAAGATCTACACGAATAAACAATAAAAACGCTGAGTTACTGTACTAAATTTTGAAATTTTCGACCAAAACCCCAGTTTTCTTTAGAAAAATTAGCAATATACGATTTGGATGCACCAAAAACGATATAATTTTGCTAAGCAGGTAGCTGATTGAGGTGTCAGAAGGAGCGCCTCAATGCGTTTGACAAAATAAAATCAATTTAAGTAATACAAATTTTCAAAATGACTATGTAAACTACGAAAGGTTAGGTTTGGGTCAGGTTAGGTTAGGTTAGGTTAGGTTAGGTTAGGTTAGGTTAGGTTTTTGGTTGCTCTTCTCTGCAAATAACTTTTTTATTTTCAAGCCGATTGCGGAGTTCGACCCCTCTGAAGGAAGGTATCGACGAGATCTACACGAATAAACAATAAAAACGCTGAGTAACCGTACTAAATTTTGAATTTTTCGACCAAAACCCCAGTTTTCTATAGAAAAATTAGTAATATGCGATTTGGATGCACCAAAAACGATATAATTTTGCTAAGCAGGTAGCTGATTGAGGTGTCAGAAGGAGTGCCTCAATGCGTTTGACAAAATAAAATCAATTTAAGTAATACAAATTTTCAAAATGACTATGTAAACTACGATAGGTTAGGTTTGGGTCAGGTTAGGTTAGGTTAGGTTAGGTTTTTGGTTGCTCTTCTCTGCAAATAACTTTTTTATTTTCAAGCCGATTGCGGAGTTCGACCCCTCTGAAGGAAGGTATCGACGAGATCTACACGAATAAACAATAAAAACGCCGAGTTACTGTACTAAATTTTGAAATTTTCGACCAAAACCCCAGTTTTCTATAGAAAAATTAGCAATATACGATTTGGATGCACCAAAAACGATATAATTTTGCTAAGCAGGTAGCTGATTGAGGTGTCAGAAGGAGCGCCTCAATGCGTTTGACAAAATAAAATCAATTTAAGTAATACAAATTTTCAAAATGACTATGTAAACTACGATAGGTTAGGTTTGGGTCAGGTTAGGTTAGGTTAGGTTAGGTTTTTGGTTGCTCTTCTCTGCAAATAACTTTTTTATTTTCAAGCCGATTGCGGAGTTCGACCCCTCTGAAGGAAGGTATCGACGAGATCTACACGAATAAACAATAAAAACGCCGAGTTACTGTACTAAATTTTGAAATTTTCGACCAAAACCCCAGTTTTCTATAGAAAAATTAGCAATATACGATTTGGATGCACCAAAAACGATATAATTTTGCTAAGCAGGTAGCTGATTGAGGTGTCAGAAGGAGTGCCTCAATGCGTTTGACAAAATAAAATCAATTTAAGTAATACAAATTTTCAAAATGACTATGTAAACTACGATAGGTTAGGTTTGGGTCAGGTTAGGTTAGGTTAGGTTAGGTTAGGTTTTTGGTTGCACTTCTCTGCAAATAACTTTTTTATTTTCAAGCCGATTGCGGAGTTCGACCCCTCTGAAGGAAGGTATCGACGAGATCTACACGAATAAACAATAAAAACGCTGAGTAACTGTACTAAATTTTGAATTTTTCGACCAAAACCCCAGTTTTCTATAGAAAAATTAGTAATATACGATTTGGATGCACCAAAAACGATATAATTTTGCTAAGCAGGTAGCTGATTGAGGTGTCAGAAGGAGCGCCTCAATGCGTTTGACAAAATAAAATCAATTTAAGTAATACAAATTTTCAAAATGACTATGTAAACTACGATAGGTTAGGTTTGGGTCAGGTTAGGTTAGGTTAGGTTAGGTTTTTGGTTGCTCTTCTCTGCAAATAACTTTTTTATTTTCAAGCCGATTGCGGAGTTCGACCCCTCTGAAGGAAGGTATCGACGAGATCTACACGAATAAACAATAAAAACGCCGAGTTACTGTACTAAATTTTGAAATTTTCGACCAAAACCCCAGTTTTCTATAGAAAAATTAGCAATATACGATTTGGATGCACCAAAAACGATATCATTTTGCTAAGCAGGTAGCTGATTGAGGTGTCAGAAGGAGCGCCTCAATGCGTTTGACAAAATAAAATCAATTTAAGTAATACAAATTTTCAAAATGACTATGTAAACTACGATAGGTTAGGTTTGGGTCAGGTTAGGTTAGGTTAGGTTTTTGGTCGCACTTCTCTGCAAATAACTTTTTTATTTTCAAGCCGATTGCTGAGTTCGACCCCTCTGAAGGAAGGTATCGACGAGATCTACACGAATAAACAATAAAAACGCTGAGTTACTTTACTAAATTTTGAAATTTTCGACCAAAACCCCAGTTTTCTTTAGAAAAATTAGCAATATACGAATTGGATGCACCAAAAACGATATAATTTTGCTAAGCAGGTAGCTGATTGAGGTTTCAAAAGGAGCGCCTCAATGCGTTTGACAAAATAAAATCAATTTAAGTAATACAAATTTTCAAAATGACTATGTAAACTACGATAGGTTAGGTTTGGGTCAGGTTAGGTTAGGTTACGTTAGGTTAGGTTTTTGGTTGCTCTTCTCTGCAAATAACTTTTTTATTTTCAAGCCGATTGCGGAGTTCGACCCCTCTGAAGGAAGGTATCGACGAGATCTACACGAATAAACAATAAAAACGCTGAGTTACTTTACTAAATTTTGAAATTTTCGACCAAAACCCCAGTTTTCTATAGAAAAATTAGCAATATACGATTTGGATGCACCAAAAACGATATAATTTTGCTAAGCAGGTAGCTGATTGAGGTGTCAGAAGGAGCGCCTCAATGCGTTTGACAAAATAAAATCAATTTAAGTAATACAAATTTTCAAAATGACTATGTAAACTACGATAGGTTAGGTTTGGGTCAGGTTAGGTTAGGTTAGGTTAGGTTTTTGGTTGCTCTTCTCTGCAAATAACTTTTTTATTTTCAAGCCGATTGCGGAGTTCGACCCCTCTGAAGGAAGGTATCGACGAGATCTACACGAATAAACAATAAAAACGCCGAGTTACTGTACTAAATTTTGAAATTTTCGACCAAAACCCCAGTTTTCTATAGAAAAATTAGCAATATACGATTTGGATGCACCAAAAACGATATCATTTTGCTAAGCAGGTAGCTGATTGAGGTGTCAGAAGGAGCGCCTCAATGCGTTTGACAAAATAAAATCAATTTAAGTAATACAAATTTTCAAAATGACTATGTAAACTACGATAGGTTAGGTTTGGGTCAGGTTAGGTTAGGTTAGGTTAGGTTTTTGGTTGCTCTTCTCTGCAAATAACTTTTTTATTTTCAAGCCGATTGCGGAGTTCGACCCCTCTGAAGGAAGTTATCGACGAGATCTACACGAATAAACAATAAAAACGCCGAGTTACTGTACTAAATTTTGAAATTTTCGACCAAAACCCCAGTTTTCTATAGAAAAATTAGCAATATACGATTTGGATGCACCAAAAACGATATCATTTTGCTAAGCAGGTAGCTGATTGAGGTGTCAGAAGGAGCGCCTCAATGCGTTTGACAAAATAAAATCAATTTAAGTAATACAAATTTTCAAAATGACTATGTAAACTACGATAGGTTAGGTTTGGGTCAGGTTAGGTTAGGTAAGGTTAGGTTAGGTTTTTGGTCGCACTTCTCTGCAAATAACTTTTTTATTTTCAAGCCGATTGCTGAGTTCGACCCCTCTGAAGGAAGGTATCGACGAGATCTACACGAATAAACAATAAAAACGCTGAGTTACTTTACTAAATTTTGAAATTTTCGACCAAAACCCCAGTTTTCTTTAGAAAAATTAGCAATATACGAATTGGATGCACCAAAAACGATATAATTTTGCTAAGCAGGTAGCTGATTGAGGTTTCAAAAGGAGCGCCTCAATGCGTTTGACAAAATAAAATCAATTTAAGTAATACAAATTTTCAAAATGACTATGTAAACTACGATAGGTTAGGTTTGGGTCAGGTTAGGTTAGGTTACGTTAGGTTAGGTTTTTGGTTGCTCTTCTCTGCAAATAACTTTTTTATTTTCAAGCCGATTGCGGAGTTCGACCCCTCTGAAGGAAGGTATCGACGAGATCTACACGAATAAACAATAAAAACGCTGAGTTACTTTACTAAATTTTGAAATTTTCGACCAAAACCCCAGTTTTCTATAGAAAAATTAGCAATATACGATTTGGATGCACCAAAAACGATATAATTTTGCTAAGCAGGTAGCTGATTGAGGTGTCAGAAGGAGCGCCTCAATGCGTTTGACAAAATAAAATCAATTTAAGTAATACAAATTTTCAAAATGACTATGTAAACTACGATAGGTTAGGTTTGGGTCAGGTTAGGTTAGGTTAGGTTAGGTTTTTGGTTGCTCTTCTCTGCAAATAACTTTTTTATTTTCAAGCCGATTGCGGAGTTCGACCCCTCTGAAGGAAGGTATCGACGAGATCTACACGAATAAACAATAAAAACGCCGAGTTACTGTACTAAATTTTGAAATTTTCGACCAAAACCCCAGTTTTCTATAGAAAAATTAGCAATATACGATTTGGATGCACCAAAAACGATATCATTTTGCTAAGCAGGTAGCTGATTGAGGTGTCAGAAGGAGCGCCTCAATGCGTTTGACAAAATAAAATCAATTTAAGTAATACAAATTTTCAAAATGACTATGTAAACTACGATAGGTTAGGTTTGGGTCAGGTTAGGTTAGGTTAGGTTTTTGGTTGCACTTCTCTGCAAATAACTTTTTTATTTTCAAGCCGATTGCTGAGTTCAACCCCTCTGAAGGAAGGTATCGACGAGATCTACACGAATAAACAATAAAAACGCTGAGTTACTGTACTAAATTTTGAAATTTTCGACCAAAACCCCAGTTTTCTATAGAAAAATTAGCAATATACGAATTGGATGCACCAAAAACGATATAATTTTGCTAAGCAGGTAGCTGATTGAGGTGTCAGAAGGAGCGCCTCAATGCGTTTGACAAAATAAAATCAATTTAAGTAATACAAATTTTCAAAATGACTATGTAAACTACGATAGGTTAGGTTTGGGTCAGGTTAGGTTAGGTTAGGTTAGGTTTTTGGTTGCTCTTCTCTGCAAATAACTTTTTTATTTTCAAGCCGATTGCGGAGTTCGACCCCTCTGAAGGAAGTTATCGACGAGATCTACACGAATAAACAATAAAAACGCCGAGTTACTGTACTAAATTTTGAAATTTTCGACCAAAACCCCAGTTTTCTATAGAAAAATTAGCAATATACGATTTGGATGCACCAAAAACGATATCATTTTGCTAAGCAGGTAGCTGATTGAGGTGTCAGAAGGAGCGCCTCAATGCGTTTGACAAAATAAAATCAATTTAAGTAATACAAATTTTCAAAATGACTATGTAAACTACGATAGGTTAGGTTTGGGTCAGGTTAGGTTAGGTAAGGTTAGGTTAGGTTTTTGGTCGCACTTCTCTGCAAATAACTTTTTTATTTTCAAGCCGATTGCTGAGTTCGACCCCTCTGAAGGAAGGTATCGACGAGATCTACACGAATAAACAATAAAAACGCTGAGTTACTTTACTAAATTTTGAAATTTTCGACCAAAACCCCAGTTTTCTTTAGAAAAATTAGCAATATACGAATTGGATGCACCAAAAACGATATAATTTTGCTAAGCAGGTAGCTGATTGAGGTTTCAAAAGGAGCGCCTCAATGCGTTTGACAAAATAAAATCAATTTAAGTAATACAAATTTTCAAAATGACTATGTAAACTACGATAGGTTAGGTTTGGGTCAGGTTAGGTTAGGTTACGTTAGGTTAGGTTTTTGGTTGCTCTTCTCTGCAAATAACTTTTTTATTTTCAAGCCGATTGCGGAGTTCGACCCCTCTGAAGGAAGGTATCGACGAGATCTACACGAATAAACAATAAAAACGCTGAGTTACTTTACTAAATTTTGAAATTTTCGACCAAAACCCCAGTTTTCTATAGAAAAATTAGCAATATACGATTTGGATGCACCAAAAACGATATAATTTTGCTAAGCAGGTAGCTGATTGAGGTGTCAGAAGGAGCGCCTCAATGCGTTTGACAAAATAAAATCAATTTAAGTAATACAAATTTTCAAAATGACTATGTAAACTACGATAGGTTAGGTTTGGGTCAGGTTAGGTTAGGTTAGGTTAGGTTTTTGGTTGCTCTTCTCTGCAAATAACTTTTTTATTTTCAAGCCGATTGCGGAGTTCGACCCCTCTGAAGGAAGGTATCGACGAGATCTACACGAATAAACAATAAAAACGCCGAGTTACTGTACTAAATTTTGAAATTTTCGACCAAAACCCCAGTTTTCTATAGAAAAATTAGCAATATACGATTTGGATGCACCAAAAACGATATCATTTTGCTAAGCAGGTAGCTGATTGAGGTGTCAGAAGGAGCGCCTCAATGCGTTTGACAAAATAAAATCAATTTAAGTAATACAAATTTTCAAAATGACTATGTAAACTACGATAGGTTAGGTTTGGGTCAGGTTAGGTTAGGTTAGGTTTTTGGTTGCACTTCTCTGCAAATAACTTTTTTATTTTCAAGCCGATTGCTGAGTTCAACCCCTCTGAAGGAAGGTATCGACGAGATCTACACGAATAAACAATAAAAACGCTGAGTTACTGTACTAAATTTTGAAATTTTCGACCAAAACCCCAGTTTTCTATAGAAAAATTAGCAATATACGAATTGGATGCACCAAAAACGATATAATTTTGCTAAGCAGGTAGCTGATTGAGGTGTCAGAAGGAGCGCCTCAATGCGTTTGACAAAATAAAATCAATTTAAGTAATACAAATTTTCAAAATGACTATGTAAACTACGATAGGTTAGGTTTGGGTCAGGTTAGGTTAGGTTAGGTTTTTGGTCGCACTTCTCTGCAAATAACTTTTTTATTTTCAAGCCGATTGCTGAGTTCAACCCCTCTGAAGGAAGGTATCGACGAGATCTACACGAATAAACAATAAAAACGCTGAGTTACTGTACTAAATTTTGAAATTTTCGACCAAAACCCCAGTTTTCTATAGAAAAATTAGCAATATACGATTTGGATGCACCAAAAACGATATAATTTTGCTAAGCAGGTAGCTGATTGAGGTGTCAGAAGGAGCGCCTCAATGCGTTTGACAAAATAAAATCAATTTAAGAAATACAAATTTTCAAAATGACTATGTAAACTACGATAGGTTAGGTTTGGGTCAGGTTAGGTTAGGTTAGGTTAGGTTAGGTTTTTGGTTGCTCTTCTCTGCAAATAACTTTTTTTTATTTTCAAGCCGATTGCGGAGTTCGACCCCTCTGAAGGAAGGTATCGACGAGATCTACACGAGTAAACAATAAAAACGCTGAGTTACTGTACTAAATTTTGAAATTTTCGACCAAAACCCCAGTTTTCTATAGAAAAATTAGCAATATACGATTTGGATGCACCAAAAACGATATAATTTTGTTAAGCAGGTAGCTGATTGAGGTGTCAGAAGGAGCGCCTCAATGCGTTTGACAAAATAAAATCAATTTAAGTAATACAAATTTTCAAAATGACTATGTAAACTACGATAGGTTAGGTTTGGGTCAGGTTAGGTTAGGTTAGGTAAGGTTAGGTTAGGTTTTTGGTTGCCCCCCCCAAGTGGAGTGTGCCTTGTCGTGGCGGGGGGGCTCAGTAGCCCGTCGCAGTCCAGCGACTGGGTGAAGCCAAATCACTCCTACGATGGTGGCGCGCTGCGTCTGTCCCGTATCGGGCGGCAGCGTGCCCCTCCGGTACCTTGCGTCTGACCCGTAGCGGGCGGCAGTGGTATCGGGGTGAGGGGGTGGTAGGCGTGGCGAGCACTAACACTGCCGTCGCGTAGTCATTAAATTGTCACTGCCACCAAAACCGTAACCCGTCGAAGTGTCGTGGATCATGTCTCGCGGCTTTGATGGAACGGGGGTCTTGGCTTAACCGCCCGGACCGTGAGGAGACATCCTCTATAAAAAACCCCGAAAGACCGATCGCTGGGAAACGCGGCGATCGGTTGCCTCTTCGGAGGTGGCAGAGAGGGTTAATTCTGCCAATTAGCGACCAACCCTGGGTACCTCCCGACCCCCAGGCGTAAGTAGGGTTGACCTTGGCACCGCGTCACTGCCTCGACTAAGTCAATATCACAAACGCGGTACTCGTGGGAAATGTATGGATAGTAAATTTTCACTGGACGTTGTGCCCGAGAAGGGCGGAGTAGACGTTGTGCCTGAGACGGGCGGAGTTGACGGCGTGCCTGAGAAGGGCGGAGTGGGTTTAGTGCCCGAGAACGGTGGAGCTAAGTTTGTAGTGGGACGTTGTGATGACGTCGAAGGAGAGGGCAGAGAATTTTCTGTGCCCAGTAAGGGCAGAATTGGACGACGCCGCAATGTCGTAGACGGGAGTACCGAGGGCAGTTCGGGCGTAAGAACACGTTCGCAGAGGAGATCCTCCTCAATTCTGAGTGGGTATTCGGAGATCACCGAGAGTAGTGGCTCTGAATTTCGGAATCCCTGCGGAACCCACAGGAGAGGTTCCTCCTTGGTCCGCTATGTTACGGAGTCCGAAACGGAAACGGAGGCAGGAGAGGTAGTCCCTGCCAAAAAAGGGAAGAAAGGGTCCCCCAAAAAGGGGAAACCCAACAAGGAGGGAGAAAACGTTGAGGGTCTAAGACTGACCTTCCGCAAGGAGAGTCCGCCCTTGCCAGATATGGAAGAGCTGGATATTGAGGGGCTTTCCGCAGATCAAATACGGGAGAAAGCAGGTGAAAGGGTAGCGAGAATCCTTTCACTGGCAACAACCTCGAACCGCCTCAAGGGGACACATGTAAAGGGGTTCAAAGATTGCGCCAGGGATCTCAACGATATGGTGGAGAGCTTGTCCAGGAGGAATGAAGCGGATGAAGTTCGCAATCTCCGGAGGGACAATGTCCGCCTCAGGAGATATATAGACGACCTGAAGACGGAGGTCGCTGCCCTGAGGCGCGAGTTCTCGGAGCGGCCAAGGGTCTCTTCTCCTCAACCCACCGAACCGGTTGGCGTTAGTCGTGAGGAACTAAAGTCTGCCCTACTTGATCTGCGGGGTGGAATGATGGCTTCTATGGGAGAGATGATGGATGCCAAACTCTCCAGCATCCGGAATCTCCTCCCTCAGGAAGAGCCTTTGCGACCTCCTTTGGCGCATGATTCACGCAAGGAATCGGCCGCGACCCATCTTCAACCGGTGCCCTCGCCTCAATCAACCAGTGCGTCCTTGCCGGCTGAGGTACCCGCGCAGCCATGGAAAACAGTAGTCGGCAAGAAGAAGAGAAACAGGAATAAGAAGAAGGCTTCTTCTTCCGCCCCCGTCGTGGTTCCAGCAGTGGCTCAGCCCTCCCCGTCGTACACGCAGGTGGTAAAATCCGCCGCAAAACCGGCGAGCCAGTCTGAACGATTGTTGGCGGCCGTGGCACCGGTGCGACCTGCCCCACAGGCAACTAAGCCGAAGCTTGCCCCTCCAAGATCCTCTGCAGTGGTGATCACACTGCTTCCAGAGGCCATCCAAAGAGGGGTGACCTACAAAGACGCGATCCTGACTGCGCGTCAGGGCATCCGGCTGGCCGACCTTGGGATTGCCACGGTCAAGATCCGGGAGTCGGCAACGGGAGCCCGCATGTTGGAGGTCCCGGGCACCCAAAGTGGGGACAAAGCGGACCAGCTCGCGGCTAAACTGCGAACAGTACTCTGCGACGTCGCACGGGTCGATCGGCCAGAAAAGCTGGCTGAGCTAAGGATTGGGAGCTTGGACGACTCCGTCACCGCTGAGGATGTGGTGGCGGCAGTTGCGTCTAGGGGAGAATGTGCACCCGAGCAAGTCAAGGCGGGTGCACTTCTGGCGTCGGTCCGGGGAATGGCCGCAATTTTTGTCCGGTGCCCTGTCACCGCGGCAAAAAAGATAGTGGGAGCGGGTCGCCTGCTTGTCGGCTGGAGTTCCGCCTCCGTGACGGCACTCGAGGCGCGCCCCATGCGCTGTTATAGGTGCATGGGGATCGGGCACGTCCGCGCCACGTGCCCGTCAGCGGTCGACCGATCGGACCTGTGTCACCGGTGTGGACAGCCGGGACACAAGGCCGCCGCCTGCACTGCCGTCACACGATGTGCGGTATGTGCTGACGTTGGGTGCCCGTCGGCACACGTGATGGGGAGGAGGAGTTGCAACCCTCCCCCCGTCAAAAAGAGAGGGGTCCGCGGTGTCGGGCTTCCTCAAACGGCGGTGCCCCAACAGGTGGTTGAGGAAATTGAAATGGCCGAGTAATGGGTAGGTCCTTCAATTTCCTCCAGGGGAACCTCAACCACTGCGCTGCTGCTCAGGATTTATTCCTGCAGGCTATGGCGCAGTGGGAAATCGAAGTGGCGGTCGTGGCAGAGCCTTACTATGTGTCTCCACGACCGCATTGGGCCTGCTCCTTAGACGGCACGGTGGCCATCGTCGTGCGGCTGGGGGGGTGTCACCCACTGATTGTCAGGGAGAGGGGTCCAGGATACGTGGCGGTCAGGTGGGGGGAGTACACCATTATTGGTGTATACTTTTCCCCTAATAGGCCGCTACGTGAGTACGAGCAGTACTTGGACTCCCTCCACGCATTGGTTGGGCGTATGGGGCCCGACCAACTGCTTCTGATGGGCGACCTTAATGCGAGGTCGCTTCAGTGGGGTGACACCAACACCAACTGTTTCGGCGTGGCCCTCGGGGAATGGGCTGTGGAGGCTGGACTGTCCCTCTTGAATACAGGGACAGTGCCGACTTGTGTGCGACCGCAGGGATCGTCCAGGGTGGACGTAACGTTCTGCTCCCCTGCGATCGCACACAGGATGTGCAATTGGCGGGTGCTGGTGGACCCGGTGACCCTATCGGACCATCGGTATATCCGGTTCGAGGTCGCCGTCCAGCAGCACCTAGCTGAGCCTCCACGGCATCCCCCTGCCTTCCCGCGCTGGGCGATCACCCGACTCGACCGCGAAAAAGCGGCTGAGGCGGCCGTCGTCCAGGCGTGGTGTGCGCCGCGCACTGCCCCGGCCTCGGTGGACGAGGGCGCAGGCCGCGTCCGCGCCGCTTTGACTGCGGTGTGTGATGCGGCAATGCCCAGGGCGAGGGTCCACTGCGGTCGCAAGGCCGTGTACTGGTGGTCTCCGGAGATTGCTGAACTCCGGGACGCCCACGGTCGGGCTTGGCGGGAGTGTTCGCACTACCGCCGGCGGCGACACCGCGACGAAGCGGAGGAGGCGCGGCGGGTGGCCGCTTGCAAGGCCACCAAGAAGGCATTGCAAGCGGCGATCTGCGCCGCTAAGGAGCGGGCCAGGGAGGAACTCCTGGAGGGTCTCAACAGGGACCCGTGGGGGCGTCCCTATAAGATGGCTCGGAACAAACTCCGGGCCATGGGACGGCCCCTCACTGAGACTCTCCAGCCTGAGTTCCTGAGGGTGGTCGTGGGAGAGCTGTTTCCTAACAGCCCCGACCACTCCTTGCCTCCCCCAGCGGGAGTGGCATGGGAGATTGAGGTTCCCCCCATCTCGGACGCCGAGATGGAGAATGCCATCTCCCGCTTGGGGAGGAAGAGGACGGCCCCCGGACCGGATGGAGTGCCCGGACGGATCCTAGAGGTAGCGGTGGAAACCCTGGGATCCGAGCTTCGGAAAGTGTTCGACCTCTCTCTGAGAACCGGACGGTTTCCGAAGCTCTGGAAGGACGGGAGGCTCTGCCTCCTCGGGAAAGAGGGCCGGTCGCCTGACAGTCCGTCGGCGTTCCGGCCTTTGGTCCTGCTGGATGAGACGGCCAAGATGCTGGAATTTATTCTGGCATCCCGGCTTGTCCAGCACCTCGAGGGGGAAGGGCCTGACCTGTCTGAGGCGCAGTTCGGGTTCCGACGGGGGCGGTCGACGTTGGACGCCGTCTCTGCCCTGAAGGCCCTCTCCGCGGAAGGTGCCGCGAGGGGGGAGAGGTCGTTGGCAGTGTCTTTGGACATTGCCAACGCCTTCAACAGCCTGCCGTTCGGTGCAATACTCGAGGCTCTCCGATTTCACGGGGTGCCTCTGTACCTGCGGCGGCTGTTGGAGGACTACCTCCGGGACAGGGACGTCATCTACGTCGACGGGAGGGGGTCACTGACGCGGCGAACCATGAGGTGTGGGGTTCCGCAAGGTTCGGTGCTCGGTCCGCTCTTGTGGAACTTGGGCTACGACGGGGTATTGCGGGGCGTTTTGCCGCCCCACGTCAGCGTATTCTGCTACGCTGACGATACCCTCATAGTGGCCCAGGGGAGGACGTTCGCCGAGTCAGTGACTCGGATGGAGGAGGGTGCGGCCCTAGTGGTGGGCCGCATAAGGAGGTTGGGCCTCAGGGTCGCGCTGGAGAAGACCGAGGCCCTTTTGTTTCACGGGCCTCGGCAGGGTCCCCCTCCAGGTGCGACGCTGATGGTGGATGGGACCCGGATACCCCTGAAGAGGGAAATGCGGTATCTGGGCCTCATCCTAGATGGGCGCTGGGCCTTCGGTCAACATTTTAAGGTGCTGGCCGAACGGCTCATCAAGGCGGTGGCTGCACTGGGGCGGCTGCTGCCAAACGTGGGGGGGCCTGGTTCCCCATGCCGTAGGCTCTACCTCGGTATTGTGGGAAGCATGGCCCTCTACGGAGCGCCCATCTGGGAGGATGCCCTCAACCACCAAAATAGGGCTCTGCTGCGGAAGCCGCAGAGGGTCATGGCGGTGAGGGCATCGCGAGGGTACCGCTCGATTTCCCATGGGGCTGCCTGCGTCTTGGCAAGCGCCCCCCCGTGGGAACTCGAGGCGGTAGTGCTTGGTGCCGTTTACCGGTACCGAGCCGAGAGGAGGGATGCGGGCGAGCGCCCCTGTCCCGAGGAGGTGGCGCGCGTCCGCAGGAGTGCCAGGAGGGCACTCCTTAGGGGGTGGGAAGAGTCCCTCGTCGCGCCCGCTTACGGGGCCTGGACGATTGATGCGATTCGTCCGGTCCTCGTTGAGTGGGTGCACCGAAGGTGGGGGACTCTGACCTTCCGCCTTGTGCAGGTATTGACCGGACATGGTTGTTTCGGTCACTACCTGCACAGGGTTGCCCGGAGGGAGGTGACGACAGAGTGTCACCATTGTGGGGCGGCCGACGACACGGCGGAGCACACTTTAGTGGTGTGTCCGGCGTGGGGTCGGCTGCGGCACGAGTTGACGTCTGTCGTCGGAGAGGACCTCTCGCTCCCTAGCGTGGTTAAAGCCATGCTAGGGAGTCGAGAGGCTTGGGCGGCCATGACCTCCTTCTGCGAGGACGTAATGTCGCAGAAGGAGTCGGCGGAGCGGTGCCGGGAGGATGACGCCTCTTCGGCACCGATCCGCCGTAGGCGGAGGGGGGGACGGAGAAGGAGATACGCTCACCTTCTCCCTCCCGATAGCCAGCCGTAGCGGGTGAGGGGACCTGCTGTGGCTATTAGGGCTATGTGTGGGGAAATGGTCTCGTGTGCTGGACTATTTCCCACGTGGGGGGCGCTCGGCTAAGGCTGAGCGCAATCTGCCGGGGCTCGCGGGTAATGCCAATGGCGGTACCGTGAGCTCCATCCATGGCAGATGAGGTACACCTTGAGGTTTTTAGTGGGTAGGTCTGGCCTTCTGCCGGATCATCCCCACATACCCCGTCGCTCCCCCTTGGGCGGTCGGGGACGTGATAGCACGTTTTCCTCAAGTAAAAAAAAAAAAAAAAAAAAAAAAAAAAAGGTTAGGTTTTTGGTTGCTCTTCTCTGCAAATAACTTTTTTATTTTCAAGCCGATTGCGGAGTTCGACCCCTCTGAAGGAAGGTATCGACGAGATCTACACGAATAAACAATAAAAACGCTGAGTTACTTTACTAAATTTTGAAATTTTCGACCAAAACCCCAGTTTTCTATAGAAAAATTAGCAATATACGATTTGGATGCACCAAAAACGATATAATTTTGCTAAGCAGGTAGCTGATTGAGGTGTCAGAAGGAGCGCCTCAATGCGTTTGACAAAATAAAATCAATTTAAGTAATACAAATTTTCAAAATGACTATGTAAACTACGATAGGTTAGGTTTGGGTCAGGTTAGGTTAGGTTAGGTTAGGTTTTTGGTTGCTCTTCTCTGCAAATAACTTTTTTATTTTCAAGCCGATTGCGGAGTTCGACCCCTCTGAAGGAAGGTATCGACGAGATCTACACGAATAAACAATAAAAACGCCGAGTTACTGTACTAAATTTTGAAATTTTCGACCAAAACCCCAGTTTTCTATAGAAAAATTAGCAATATACGATTTGGATGCACCAAAAACGATATAATTTTGCTAAGCAGGTAGCTGATTGAGGTGTCAGAAGGAGCGCCTCAATGCGTTTGACAAAATAAAATCAATTTAAGTAATACAAATTTTCAAAATGACTATGTAAACTACGATAGGTTAGGTTTGGGTCAGGTTAGGTTAGGTTTTTGGTTGCTCTTCTCTGCAAATAACTTTTTTATTTTCAAGCCGATTGCGGAGTTCGACCCCTCTGAAGGAAGGTATCGACGAGATCTACACGAATAAACAATAAAACCGCCGAGTTACTGTACTAAATTTTGAAATTTTCGACCAAAACCCCAGTTTTCTATAGAAAAATTAGCAATATACGATTTGGATGCACCAAAAACGATATAATTTTGCTAAGCAGGTAGCTGATTGAGGTGTCAGAAGGAGCGCCTCAATGCGTTTGACAAAATAAAATCAATTTACGTAATACAAATTTTCAAAATGACTATGTAAACTACGATAGGTTAGGTTTGGGTCAGGTTAGGTTAGGTTAGGTATTTGGTTGCACTTCTCTGCAAATAACTTTTTTATTTTCAAGCCGATTGCTGAGTTCAACCCCTCTGAAGGAAGGTATCGACGAGATCTACACGAATAAACAATAAAAACGCTGAGTTACTGTAATAAATTTTGAAATTTTCGACCAAAACCCCAGTTTTCTATAGAAAAATTAGCAATATACGATTTGGATGCACCAAAAACGATATCATTTTGCTAAGCAGGTAGCTGATTGAGGTGTCAGAAGGAGCGCCTCAATGCGTTTGACAAAATAAAATCAATTTAAGTAATACAAATTTTCAAAATGACTATGTAAACTACGATAGGTTAGGTTTGGGTCAGGTTAAGTTAGGTAAGGTTAGGATAGGTTTTTGGTTGCTCTTCTCTGCAAGTAACTTTTTTATTTTCAAGCCGATTGCGGAGTTCGACCCCTCTGAAGGAAGGTATCGACGAGATCTACACGAATAAACAATAAAAACGCTGAGTTACTGTATTAAATTTTGAAATTTTCAACCAAAACCCCAGTTTTCTATAGAAAAATTAGCAATATACGATTTGGATGCACCAAAAACGATATAATTTTGCTAAGCAGGTAGCTGATTGAGGTGTCAGAAGGAGCGCCTAAATGCGTTTGACAAAATATAATCAATTTAAGTAATACAAATTTTCAAAATGACTATGTAAACTACGATAGGTTAGGTTTGGGTCAGGTTAGGTTAGGTTAGGTTAGGTTAGGTTAGGTTTTTGGTTGCTCTTCTCTGCAAATAACTTTTTTATTTTCAAGCCGATTGCGGAGTTCGACCCCTCTGAAGGAAGGTATCGACGAGATCTACACGAATAAACAATAAAAACGCTGAGTTACTGTACTAAATTTTGAAATTTTCGACCAAAACCCCAGTTTTCTTTAGAAAAATTAGCAATATACGATTTGGATGCACCAAAAACGATATAATTTTGCTAAGCAGGTAGCTGATTGAGGTGTCAGAAGGAGCGCCTCAATGCGTTTGACAAAATAAAATCAATTTAAGTAATACAAATTTTCAAAATGACTATGTAAACTACGATAGGTTAGGTTTGGGTCAGGTAAGGTTGGGTTAGGTTGGGTTAGGTTAGGTTAGGTTAGGTTTTTGGTTGCTCTTCTCTGCAAATAACTTTTTTACTTTCAAGCCGATTGCGGAGTTCCACCCCTCTGAAGGAAGGTATCGACGAGATTTACACGAATAAACAATAAAAACGCCGAGTTACTTTACTAAATTTTGAAATTTTCGACCAAAACCCCAGTTTTCTATAGAAAAATTAGCAATATACGATTTGGATGCACCAAAAACGATATCATTTTGCTAAGCAGGTAGCTGATTGAGGTGTCAGAAGGAGCGCCTCAATGCGTTTGACAAAATAAAATCAATTTAAGTAATACAAATTTTCAAAATGACTATGTAAACTACGATAGGTTAGGTTTGGGTCAGGTTAGGTTAGGTTAGGTTTTTGGTTGCTCTTCTCTGCAAATAACTTTTTTATTTTCAAGCCGATTGCGGAGTTCGACCCCTCTGAAGGAAGGTATCGACGAGATCTACACGAATAAACAATAAAAACGCTGAGTTACTGTACTAAATTATGAAACTTTCGACCAAAACCCCAGTTTTCTATAGAAAAATTAGCAATATACGATTTAGATACACCAAAAACGATATAATTTTGCTAAGCAGGTAGCTGATTGAGGTGTCAGAAGGAGCGCCTCAATGCGTTTGACAAAATAAAATCAATTTAAGTAATACAAATTTTCAAAATGACTATGTAAACTACGATAGGTTAGGTTTGGGTCAGGTTAGGTTAGGTTAGGTTAGGTAAGGTTAGGTTTTTGGTTGCTCTTCTCTGCAAATAACTTTTTTATTTTCAAGCCGATTGCGGAGTTCGACCCCTCTGAAGGAAGGTATCGACGAGATCTACACGAATAAACAATAAAAACGCTGAGTTACTGTACTAAATTTTGAAATTTTCGACCAAAACCCCAGTTTTCTTTAGAAAAATTAGCAATATACGATTTGGATGCACCAAAAACGATATCATTTTGCTAAGCAGGTAGCTGATTGAGGTGTCAGAAGGAGCGCCTCAATGCGTTTGACAAAATAAAATCAATTTAAGTAATACAAATTTTCAAAATGACTATGTAAACTACGATAGGTTAGGTTTGGGTCAGGTAAGGTTAGGTTAGGTTTTTGGTCGCACTTCTCTGCAAATAACTTTTTTATTTTCAAGCCGATTGCTGAGTTCAACCCCTTCGAAGGAAGGTATCGACGAGATCTACACGAATAAACAATAAAAACGCTGAGTTACTGTACAAAATTTTGAAATTTTCGACCAAAACCCCAGTTTTCTTTAGAAAAATTAGCAATATACGAATTGGATGCACCAAAAACGATATAATTTTGCTAAGCAGATAGCTGATTGAGGTTTCAAAAGGAGCGCCTCAATGCGTTTGACAAAATAAAATCAATTTAAGTAATACAAATTTTCAAAATGACTATGTAAACTACGATAGGTTAGGTTTGGGTCAGGTTAGGTTAGGTTACGTTAGGTTAGGTTTTTGGTTGCTCTTCTCTGCAAATAACTTTTTTATTTTCAAGCCGATTGCGGAGTTCGACCCCTCTGAAGGAAGGTATCGACGAGATCTACACGAATAAACAATAAAAACGCTGAGTTACTTTACTAAATTTTGAAATTTTCGACCAAAACCCCAGTTTTCTATAGAAAAATTAGCAATATACGATTTGGATGCACCAAAAACGATATAATTTTGCTAAGCAGGTAGCTGATTGAGGTGTCAGAAGGAGCGCCTCAATGCGTTTGACAAAATAAAATCAATTTAAGTAATACAAATTTTCAAAATGACTATGTAAACTACGATAGGTTAGGTTTGGGTCAGGTTAAGTTAGGTTAGGTTAGGTTTTTGGTTGCTCTTCTCTGCAAATAACTTTTTTATTTTCAAGCCGATTGCGGAGTTCGACCCCTCTGAAGGAAGGTATCGACGAGATCTACACGAATAAACAATAAAAACGCCGAGTTACTATACTAAATTTTGAAATTTTCGACCAAAACCCCAGTTTTCTATAGAAAAATTAGCAATATACGATTTGGATGCACCAAAAACGATATAATTTTGCTAAGCAGGTAGCTGATTGAGGTGTCAGAAGGAGCGCCTCAATGCGTTTGACAAAATAAAATCAATTTAAGTAATACAAATTTTCAAAATGACTATGTAAACTACGATAGGTTAGGTTTGGGTCAGGTTAGGTTAGGTTAGGTTAGGTTTTTGGTTGCTCTTCTCTGCAAATAACTTTTTTATTTTCAAGCCGATTGCGGAGTTCGACCCCTCTGAAGGAAGGTATCGACGAGATCTACACGAATAAACAATAAAAACGCCGAGTTACTGTACTAAATTTTGAAATTTTCGACCAAAACCCCAGTTTTCTATAGAAAAATTAGCAATATACGATTTGGATGCACCAAAAACGATATAATTTTGCTAAGCAGGTAGCTGATTGAGGTGTCAGAAGGAGCGCCTCAATGCGTTTGACAAAATAAAATCAATTTAAGTAATACAAATTTTCAAAATGACTATGTAAACTACGATAGGTTAGGTTTGGGTCAGGTTAGGTTAGGTTAGGTTAGGTTTTTGGTTGCTCTTCTCTGCAAATAACTTTTTTATTTTCAAGCCGATTGCGGAGTTCGACCCCTCTGAAGGAAGGTATCGACGAGATCTACACGAATAAACAATAAAAACGCCGAGTTACTGTACTAAATTTTGAAATTTTCGACCAAAACCCCAGTTTTCTATAGAAAAATTAGCAATATACGATTTGGATGCACCAAAAACGATATAATTTTGCTAAGCAGGTAGCTGATTGAGGTGTCAGAAGGAGCGCCTCAATGCGTTTGACAAAATAAAATCAATTTAAGTAATACAAATTTTCAAAATGACTATGTAAACTACGATAGGTTAGGTTTGGGTCAGGTTAGGTTAGGTTAGGTTAGGTTTTTGGTTGCTCTTCTCTGCAAATAACTTTTTTATTTTCAAGCCGATTGCGGAGTTCGACCCCTCTGAAGGAAGGTATCGACGAGATCTACACGAATAAACAATAAAAACGCCGAGTTACTGTACTAAATTTTGAAATTTTCGACCAAAACCCCAGTTTTCTATAGAAAAATTAGCAATATACGATTTGGATGCACCAAAAACGATATAATTTTGCTAAGCAGGTAGCTGATTGAGGTGTCAGAAGGAGCGCCTCAATGCGTTTGACAAAATAAAATCAATTTAAGTAATACAAATTTTCAAAATGACTATGTAAACTACGATAGGTTAGGTTTGGGTCAGGTTAGGTTAGGTTAGGTTTTTGGTTGCACTTCTCTGCAAATAACTTTTTTATTTTCAAGCCGATTGCTGAGTTCAACCCCTCTGAAGGAAGGTATCGACGAGATCTACACGAATAAACAATAAAAACGCTGAGTTACTGTACTAAATTTTGAAATTTTCGACCAAAACCCCAGTTTTCTTTAGAAAAATTAGCAATATACGATTTGGATGCACCAAAAACGATATAATTTTGCTAAGCAGGTAGCTGATTGAGGTGTCAGAAGGAGCGCCTCAATGCGTTTGACAAAATAAAATCAATTTAAGTAATACAAATTTTCAAAATGACTATGTAAACTTCGATAGGTTAGGTTTGGGTCAGGTTAGGTTGGGTTAGGTTAGGTTAGGTTAGGTTTTTGGTTGCTCTTCTCTGCAAATAACTTTTTTACTTTCAAGCCGATTGCGGAGTTCCACCCCTCTGAAGGAAGGTATCGACGAGATTTACACGAATAAACAATAAAAACGCCGAGTTACTTTACTAAATTTTGAAATTTTCGACCAAAACCCCAGTTTTCTATAGAAAAATTAGCAATATACGATTTGGATGCACCAAAAACGATATCATTTTGCTAAGCAGGTAGCTGATTGAGGTGTCAGAAGGAGCGCCTCAATGCGTTTGACAAAATAAAATCAATTTAAGTAATACAAATTTTCAAAATGACTATGTAAACTACGATAGGTTAGGTTTGGGTCAGGTTAGGTTAGGTTAGGTTTTTGGTTGCTCTTCTCTGCAAATAACTTTTTTATTTTCAAGCCGATTGCGGAGTTCGACCCCTCTGAAGGAAGGTATCGACGAGATCTACACGAATAAACAATAAAAACGCTGAGTTACTGTACTAAATTATGAAACTTTCGACCAAAACCCCAGTTTTCTATAGAAAAATTAGCAATATACGATTTAGATACACCAAAAACGATATAATTTTGCTAAGCAGGTAGCTGATTGAGGTGTCAGAAGGAGCGCCTAAATGCGTTTGACAAAATATAATCAATTTAAGTAATACAAATTTTCAAAATGACTATGTAAACTACGATAGGTTAGGTTTGGGTCAGGTTAGGTTAGGTTAGGTTTTTGGTCGCACTTCTCTGCAAATAACTTTTTTATTTTCAAGCCGATTGCTGAGTTCGACCCCTCTGAAGGAAGGTATCGATGAGATCTACACGAATAAACAATAAAAACGCTGAGTTACGGTACTAAATTTTGAAATTTTCGACCAAAACCCCAGTTTTCTTTAGAAAAATTAGCAATATACGATTTGGATGCACCAAAAACGATATAATTTTGCTAAGCAGGTAGCTGATTGAGGTGTCAGAAGGAGCGCCTCAATGCGTTTGACAAAATAAAATCAATTTAAGTAATACAAATTTTCAAAATGACTATGTAAACTACGAAAGGTTAGGTTTGGGTCAGGTTAGGTTAGGTTAGGTTAGGTTAGGTTAGGTTAGGTTAGGTTAGGTTAGGTTAGGTTAGGTTAGGTTAGGTTTTTGGTTGCTCTTCTCTGCAAATAACTTTTTTATTTTCAAGCCGATTGCGGAGTTCGACCCCTCTGAAGGAAGGTATCGACGAGATCTACACGAATAAACAATAAAAACGCCGAGTTACTGTACTAAATTTTGAAATTTTCGACCAAAACCCCAGTTTTCTATAGAAAAATTAGCAATATACGATTTGGATGCACCAAAAACGATATCATTTTGCTAAGCAGGTAGCTGATTGAGGTGTCAGAAGGAGCGCCTCAATGCGTTTGACAAAATAAAATCAATTTAAGTAATACAAATTTTCAAAATGACTATGTAAACTACGATAGGTTAGGTTTGGGTCAGGTTAGGTTAGGTTAGGTTTTTGGTCGCACTTCTCTGCAAATAACTTTTTTATTTTCAAGCCGATTGCTGAGTTCGACCCCTCTGAAGGAAGGTATCGATGAGATCTACACGAATAAACAATAAAAACGCTGAGTTACTTTACTAAATTTTGAAATTTTCGACCAAAACCCCAGTTTTCTTTAGAAAAATTAGCAATATACGAATTGGATGCACCAAAAACGATATAATTTTGCTAAGCAGGTAGCTGATTGAGGTTTCAAAAGGAGCGCCTCAATGCGTTTGACAAAATAAAATCAATTTAAGTAATACAAATTTTCAAAATGACTATGTAAACTACGATAGGTTAGGTTTGGGTCAGGTTAGGTTAGGTTACGTTAGGTTAGGTTTTTGGTTGCTCTTCTCTGCAAATAACTTTTTTATTTTCAAGCCGATTGCGCAGTTCGACCCCTCTGAAGGAAGGTATCGACGAGATCTACACGAATAAACAATAAAAACGCTGAGTTACTTTACTAAATTTTGAAATTTTCGACCAAAACCCCAGTTTTCTATAGAAAAATTAGCAATATACGATTTGGATGCACCAAAAACGATGTAATTTTGCTAAGCAGGTAGCTGATTGAGGTGTCAGAAGGAGCGCCTCAATGCGTTTGACAAAATAAAATCAATTTAAGTAATACAAATTTTCAAAATGACTATGTAAACTACGATAGGTTAGGTTTGGGTCAGGTTAGGTTAGGTTAGGTTAGGTTTTTGGTTGCTCTTCTCTGCAAATAACTTTTTTATTTTCAAGCCGATTGCGGAGTTCGACCCCTCTGAAGGAAGGTATCGACGAGATCTACACGAATAAACAATAAAAACGCCGAGTTACTGTACTAAATTTTGAAATTTTCGACCAAAACCCCAGTTTTCTATAGAAAAATTAGCAATATACGATTTGGATGCACCAAAAACGATATCATTTTGCTAAGCAGGTAGCTGATTGAGGTGTCAGAAGGAGCGCCTCAATGCGTTTGACAAAATAAAATCAATTTAAGTAATACAAATTTTCAAAATGACTATGTAAACTACGATAGGTTAGGTTTGGGTCAGGTAAGGTTAGGTTAGGTTTTTGGTTGCACTTCTCTGCAAATAACTTTTTTATTTTCAAGCCGATTGCTGAGTTCAACCCCTCTGAAGGAAGGTATCGACGAGATCTACACGAATAAACAATAAAAACGCTGAGTTACTGTACTAAATTTTGAAATTTTCGACCAAAACCCCAGTTTTCTATAGAAAAATTAGCAATATACGAATTGGATGCACCAAAAACGATATAATTTTGCTAAGCAGGTAGCTGATTGAGGTGTCAGAAGGAGCGCCTCAATGCGTTTGACAAAATAAAATCAATTTAAGTAATACAAATTTTCAAAATGACTATGTAAACTACAATAGGTTAGGTTTGGGTCAGGTTAAGTTAGGTAAGGTTAGGATAGGTTTTTGGTTGCTCTTCTCTGCAAGTAACTTTTTTATTTTCAAGCCGATTGCGGAGTTCGACCCCTCTGAAGGAAGGTATCGACGAGATCTACACGAATAAACAATAAAAACGCTGAGTTACTGTATTAAATTTTGAAATTTTCAACCAAAACCCCAGTTTTCTATAGAAAAATTAGCAATATACGATTTGGATGCACCAAAAACGATATAATTTTGCTAAGCAGGTAGCTGATTGAGGTGTCAGAAGGAGCGCCTAAATGCGTTTGACAAAATATAATCAATTTAAGTAATACAAATTTTCAAAATGACTATGTAAACTACGATAGGTTAGGTTTGGGTCAGGTTAGGTTAGGTTAGGTTTTTGGTCGCACTTCTCTGCAAATAACTTTTTTATTTTCAAGCCGATTGCTGAGTTCGACCCCTCTGAAGGAAGGTATCGATGAGATCTACACGAATAAACAATAAAAACGCTGAGTTACTGTACTAAATTTTGAAATTTTCGACCAAAACCCCAGTTTTCTATAGAAAAATTAGCAATATACGATTTGGATGCACCAAAAACGATATCATTTTGCTAAGCAGGTAGCTGATTGAGGTGTCAGAAGGAGCGCCTCAATGCGTTTGACAAAATAAAATCAATTTAAGTAATACAAATTTTCAAAATGACTATGTAAACTACGATAGGTTAGGTTTGGGTCAGGTTAGGTTAGGTTAGGTTTTTGGTCGCACTTCTCTGCAAATAACTTTTTTATTTTCAAGCCGATTGCTGAGTTCGACCCCTCTGAAGGAAGGTATCGATGAGATCTACACGAATAAACAATAAAAACGCTGAGTTACTTTACTAAATTTTGAAATTTTCGACCAAAACCCCAGTTTTCTTTAGAAAAATTAGCAATATACGAATTGGATGCACCAAAAACGATATAATTTTGCTAAGCAGGTAGCTGATTGAGGTTTCAAAAGGAGCGCCTCAATGCGTTTGACAAAATAAAATCAATTTAAGTAATACAAATTTTCAAAATGACTATGTAAACTACGATAGGTTAGGTTTGGGTCAGGTTAGGTTAGGTTACGTTAGGTTAGGTTTTTGGTTGCTCTTCTCTGCAAATAACTTTTTTATTTTCAAGCCGATTGCGCAGTTCGACCCCTCTGAAGGAAGGTATCGACGAGATCTACACGAATAAACAATAAAAACGCTGAGTTACTTTACTAAATTTTGAAATTTTCGACCAAAACCCCAGTTTTCTATAGAAAAATTAGCAATATACGATTTGGATGCACCAAAAACGATGTAATTTTGCTAAGCAGGTAGCTGATTGAGGTGTCAGAAGGAGCGCCTCAATGCGTTTGACAAAATAAAATCAATTTAAGTAATACAAATTTTCAAAATGACTATGTAAACTACGATAGGTTAGGTTTGGGTCAGGTTAGGTTAGGTTAGGTTAGGTTTTTGGTTGCTCTTCTCTGCAAATAACTTTTTTATTTTCAAGCCGATTGCGGAGTTCGACCCCTCTGAAGGAAGGTATCGACGAGATCTACACGAATAAACAATAAAAACGCCGAGTTACTGTACTAAATTTTGAAATTTTCGACCAAAACCCCAGTTTTCTATAGAAAAATTAGCAATATACGATTTGGATGCACCAAAAACGATATCATTTTGCTAAGCAGGTAGCTGATTGAGGTGTCAGAAGGAGCGCCTCAATGCGTTTGACAAAATAAAATCAATTTAAGTAATACAAATTTTCAAAATGACTATGTAAACTACGATAGGTTAGGTTTGGGTCAGGTTAGGTTAGGTTAGGTTTTTGGTTGCACTTCTCTGCAAATAACTTTTTTATTTTCAAGCCGATTGCTGAGTTCAACCCCTCTGAAGGAAGGTATCGACGAGATCTACACGAATAAACAATAAAAACGCTGAGTTACTGTACTAAATTTTGAAATTTTCGACCAAAACCCCAGTTTTCTATAGAAAAATTAGCAATATACGAATTGGATGCACCAAAAACGATATAATTTTGCTAAGCAGGTAGCTGATTGAGGTGTCAGAAGGAGCGCCTCAATGCGTTTGACAAAATAAAATCAATTTAAGTAATACAAATTTTCAAAATGACTATGTAAACTACGATAGGTTAGGTTTGGGTCAGGTTAAGTTAGGTAAGGTTAGGATAGGTTTTTGGTTGCTCTTCTCTGCAAGTAACTTTTTTATTTTCAAGCCGATTGCGGAGTTCGACCCCTCTGAAGGAAGGTATCGACGAGATCTACACGAATAAACAATAAAAACGCTGAGTTACTGTATTAAATTTTGAAATTTTCAACCAAAACCCCAGTTTTCTATAGAAAAATTAGCAATATACGATTTGGATGCACCAAAAACGATATAATTTTGCTAAGCAGGTAGCTGATTGAGGTGTCAGAAGGAGCGCCTAAATGCGTTTGACAAAATATAATCAATTTAAGTAATACAAATTTTCAAAATGACTATGTAAACTACGATAGGTTAGGTTTGGGTCAGGTTAGGTTAGGTTAGGTTAGGTTAGGTTAGGTTAGGTTTTTGGTTGCTCTTCTCTGCAAATAACTTTTTTATTTTCAAGCCGATTGCGGAGTTCGACCCCTCTGAAGGAAGGTATCGACGAGATCTACACGAATAAACAATAAAAACGCCGAGTTACTGTACTAAATTTTGAAATTTTCGACCAAAACCCCAGTTTTCTATAGAAAAATTAGCAATATACGATTTGGATGCACCAAAAACGATATCATTTTGCTAAGCAGGTAGCTGATTGAGGTGTCAGAAGGAGCGCCTCAATGCGTTTGACAAAATAAAATCAATTTAAGTAATACAAATTTTCAAAATGACTATGTAAACTACGATAGGTTAGGTTTGGGTCAGGTTAGGTTAGGTTAGGTTTTTGGTTGCACTTCTCTGCAAATAACTTTTTTATTTTCAAGCCGATTGCTGAGTTCAACCCCTCTGAAGGAAGGTATCGACGAGATCTACACGAATAAACAATAAAAACGCTGAGTTACTGTACTAAATTTTGAAATTTTCGACCAAAACCCCAGTTTTCTATAGAAAAATTAGCAATATACGAATTGGATGCACCAAAAACGATATAATTTTGCTAAGCAGGTAGCTGATTGAGGTGTCAGAAGGAGCGCCTCAATGCGTTTGACAAAATAAAATCAATTTAAGTAATACAAATTTTCAAAATGACTATGTAAACTACGATAGGTTAGGTTTGGGTCAGGTTAAGTTAGGTAAGGTTAGGATAGGTTTTTGGTTGCTCTTCTCTGCAAGTAACTTTTTTATTTTCAAGCCGATTGCGGAGTTCGACCCCTCTGAAGGAAGGTATCGACGAGATCTACACGAATAAACAATAAAAACGCTGAGTTACTGTATTAAATTTTGAAATTTTCAACCAAAACCCCAGTTTTCTATAGAAAAATTAGCAATATACGATTTGGATGCACCAAAAACGATATAATTTTGCTAAGCAGGTAGCTGATTGAGGTGTCAGAAGGAGCGCCTAAATGCGTTTGACAAAATATAATCAATTTAAGTAATACAAATTTTCAAAATGACTATGTAAACTACGATAGGTTAGGTTTGGGTCAGGTTAGGTTAGGTTAGGTTAGGTTAGGTTAGGTTAGGTTTTTGGTTGCTCTTCTCTGCAAATAACTTTTTTATTTTCAAGCCGATTGCGGAGTTCGACCCCTCTGAAGGAAGGTATCGACGAGATCTACACGAATAAACAATAAAAACGCCGAGTTACTGTACAAAATTTTGAAATTTTCGACCAAAACCCCAGTTTTCTTTAGAAAAATTAGCAATATACGAATTGGATGCACCAAAAACGATATAATCTTGCTAAGCAGATAGCTGATTGAGGTTTCAAAAGGAGCGCCTCAATGCGTTTGACAAAATAAAATCAATTTAAGTAATACAAATTTTCAAAATGACTATGTAAACTACG
>CALYBW010000159.1:90000-110000 GCA_944452665.1 Stenoptilia bipunctidactyla
TTAAGTCACTTTTAATAGTGTCAAAAGTGAAGTCTGTTTGATGTAACAGAACGATGTCGTCAACAAAAATTGACAATATGACAAGTTCTTCTCCAAAAAGTTTTGTGTAAACACATGGTTCCGATAAAGTTTTTCGAAAACCAATTTTATTAAGAGTCTCATCGAGCTTTTTATTCCAGGCCCTAGGTGCCTGTTTTAACCCATACAGAGATTTCTTAAGGAGACAAACCTTATTGCTACCATTGTTGAACCCGAGTGGTTGTTGCATATAGACTTCCTCTTCAAGCTCTCCATAAAGGAAGGCTGTATCAACATCCATATGTTTGACTTGATAGCCATTCTCTGCAGCAATTGCCAGTAAGGTCCGAAGTGAACTATTTCGCACAACAGGCGAAAAAGTCTCGGAGTAATCGACTCCTTCTATTTGACTGTAACCTTTCGCTACTAGTCTGGCCTTATATTTTACAATATTTCCTAATGCATCTCTTTTATGCTTGTACACCCACTTGCATTGGATAACCCTCTTGACTGGTCTGTCCACTAAAACCCACGTTTGGTTATTCATAAGAGAATTATACTCTGCCTCCATTGCAGTAATCCATTTGTCTTTGTCATCTGCTATCATGGCTTGATGATATGTAAGAGGTTCTCCACCTTCTACTTCACTTTCGCAGGTTTGATAGAGAACGTAGTCATCAAATACTTTCGGTTTTCTATCTCTTAGTGGATATCGACGTTGGTCCGTACTTGTGTCCACATTAAGATCAATATCGTTACTCAGTTCATGAGTAGCGTCCCTATCATAAGAATATGGATCTAAAGTCGCTCTTATTTCCTCTTCAGTAGTGAAACTATTAATCGCTTCCACTGCATGAGATGATTCCTTACTTGTACTAGGTACTGGTTCTTTGATCATAGTACTGGGATCGTTAACCGTACGTACATCACCAAGTAAAAGAGGTACAGTAGGATAACTGTCATTCTGAAAACATTTTTCATCCTCTTTTAGATCAGAAAAAGAATTTTCAAAGAAAGTGACATCTCTACTCTTTACGCGACGACGAGGATATTTAGCATTTCTAAAGAAGTAGCTATTTGGGTCATCAGTATAACCCACAAAAATGTGTTCAGTTGATTTCACATCTAACTTCTTTCTCTGACAATGAGGTATCTGAACCATAGCCCGACAACCAAATACCTTAATATGAGAGAGGTTTGGTTTGTGACCATACCATTTCTCAAAGGGGGTCTTACTGTCTAGAGCACAATGGGGAGATCTATTCTTTAAATAAGCTGCTGTTTCAACTGCGTCTTCCCAATAGGTCTTCTGAAGAGAGCTTTCAGCAAGCATGCATCGTGCCTTCTCCATTAAGGTACGATTAGCCCGTTCAGCAACTCCGTTGGATTGGGGACTATACGGTACCGTCGTTTGATGCCTGATACCTTTAGAGCGCAGATAGTCACCTAAATGCTTATTTACAAACTCGGTTCCATTGTCAGATCTTACAGATTTAATTTTAGCTCCCGTCTGTCTTTCTACTGCCAACTGGAAGTCACAAAATATCTTATAAACTTGATCTTTAGAAGAGATAAAAAATGGAAAAAGAGCTCTAGAAAAATCGTCAATAAGTATCAGAACGTATTTATTTCCTTGAAACGATGTTTGTGGCATTGGGCCACAAATGTCAACATGAAGCAACTCGAGTAAAGTAGTTGCTTTCTTGTACTTTGTTTTCTTAAAGGGTTTTCTTGCTTGTTTCCCTTCAAGACAGCACACACATGGTTCTAGATCTACCGAGTCATAATTTACACCTATTGCCTCACCTTTTCGGAGTCTATCCATAGCTACACGGCAAAGGTGTCCAAGACGTCTGTGCCAAAGCTTACAATTTGTTACATCAAGTTGAGCTGGAGCGGCTAATTGTTTAGGTAAATCAATATCTAAAGTGTACAAACCATTACTAACAGAACCATGCAACACCTTCTCACCTTTACAAGAAAAATTGTTATAAAAAGTGCAACCATATTTATCAAAAACTACATTAATACCTTTATCACAGATCTTTTTAACTGATAACAAATTACAATTCAGGTCAGGTACAACTATAATATCAGAAATTATTCCTGAACAATCGTTAGATTTAAAAGAGATATCTGCTAAGCCGGCACAGTTTAATTTTTCACCATTGGCAACTGTAACAGAATTTTTAAAACCATTTAAAGGCTGTATATTTTGCATCAGATCAGTATCGCAACTCATATGGTTCGTAGCGCCTGAATCTATATACCACTTTGACGAATTATTTTCAAATGTAGATAAAGCGGTTCTTAAACTTACGGTTTTAGCCTTCTCTTTTTTCCTTTTCGGGCAATCTGGTCTTTTATGACCATATTCTCCACAGTCGTAACACACTATTTGCCCTTTTTGTGACTTCTTGGTATAATTTCTCTGAGGTTGTCTATTTTTGGAAGTTGACTTCAGAGCTGACGATGTGGGCTCTTCGTCCCATCTAAACTTGCTTAAGAGTTTCCCTTTCACTAGCTCGCTGGTGATCTCAACGTTCGAATTTTCCAACGCCATTACTAAGGGGTCAAATTTAGGACCTAGACCACCAAGCATTATGGCAGCTATACTAGCATCTTCTATTACTTTTCCTATGTCTGCCAAATCTTGCGCAGTGCACATGATAATATTAATATATTTTTCAATATCACTGTCAAATTCGTCTAGCGTGTATCGATACAATTTCTTTTCTAGAGATAATCTTCGTCCCATACCTTTGTCCTCAAAAGCGGCGGCGAGCGCATCCCACGCTTGTTTTGCTGTTTCTGCACGTCTTACATGGGTGATTGCACTTCCGTCCAATGTAAGACAAATCTTGGATAACGCTTTTGTATCAATAATAGCTTTTACTGCAGCACTTGTGTCGTCTTGTAGTGGGTACCGTAAGGTTTGGTTGTGCCTTACATTTTTGGAAATAAAGAGTTTATAAGCGCACACCAACCTTACGGCAGATGTTAGAATTTCATTTGAAAAGATTAAAAGTAAAAATAATAAAAATGACGCGGGTTGTCCGTCAGAAAAATATTTACTCCTATGTTTGTTTTTATCTCGAAAAGTAGAAGGGTCCCGAGACCCTGATACTGCCCCGCCACATCTCTATAAATAATCATGATATTAATGTAAAAAGTGAACCAATTTGATTAAATAAAAAAGTGATATTGGAATAACCGTTTTTTTTAATTAGATAAAATCTGCTTATCAGAATTGCCGCCTAACGGTCCCCATTAGTTGGCGGAGGCAGCCGCGTATGTTGTGTAGGGCTTTCCTTTTGTTGCAGAGAATTTATCACAAAGTAAATTACCTCTCGTATTGCTGAGCGGGTCAAAATAAAAGAAGAAGAGGTAAAATATAAAAAAGGTAAATCAAAGAACGCCAGAATGGATAAATTCAGTGGCAACACCGATGTAAGTGATTTCCTAAGACAATTTAATTTGATAGCCGCTGTGAACCGCTACGATGATGAAGCGAAGAAGGTGGTGATTGCTGCTTACCTGGACGGCCCACCGCTATATTTCTACAGGGCAATCGTCGACTCGTGCCAGACGTTCGACGACATAAAAAATAAATTTATTTCAGAATTCTCACGAGACGTCGACTACGTGGCCGCATTTTATGCACGAAATCAGCATCCTGATGAAGATTTGCTGACATTCTATTATGCGTTGGAAGAATGTGCAGCCAAGGCGGCACCCGCGATCACAGACAACGTCTTCATCAAACATTTTTTAAAAACCTGCACGTACCCAAATAAGTGCAGACTGGCGTCGACAGTGTACAACGACAAAAAGACCCTCAAGGAGACGATCGTCCAAATGGGTCACATTTTTGGAAAACAGCCGGATACGCACCTCAACTTGCCGGTTCACATCTCCTCAACGGCGACGGCGGCGAATATCGCGCAGCCCGTAACTGGGCAAACTGCACCATCACCAGGGAAGGGTGACCATTTCCGTGCGCCGACAAGAGCTAATGAAGGAGACATGGGGGTAAAATACACCCCAAATATAGCTAATCGTTCCCAATATAGTTTCAGAAACAGGCGACAGAATAATGATGCTCCAGTACAATCAAATGCCAACCGGCATGTGTATATGATAGATAGATGTAATGGAGATATGATGGAGAGTTCGAAGAAAATTAATGAGAAAAGAAAGGTTAGTGTGGTGCCCATTATATTATGTAAATTACGCGATTGTAGTATACAAGCATTACTCGACACGGGCGCATCGGTATCGGTGATCTCCAAGCAACTGTGTGAAAAACTAAACATAACAACACACAACGTTGCTGGATTGGAAGTTAAAGCTGTAAATGGAACCGAAATGTTTGTCACCGGTACAGCTACAATATGCATCCTTATCGAAAATGTAGTGTTCGTCCACGAATGTCTGGTGGTTGCAAATGTCGAGAGGGATTTGATCCTCGGCCAAGACTTTCTTCAAAAGTCTCACGCCGTTTTAGATTTTAATAATAACTGTGTTCAATTAAAGAAAGTCACTTCTTATTTTATCACTAATCCAATTTATTGCAATTTTGATAATGTTTATAATTTAGATAATTCTTCGGGTATTGCTGAGGTAGGCAATGAGGAATACCTCAATAGTTTTAATTTATTTGTTAGGAATACAAAGGAACGATGGCCCATGGTGACGACCATTGAGAATAAAGATAATTTTTGTTTGTCCCCGAATTTATTGGAATCTGAAAGCGATGATTCTTTAGAAATGTCGAGTAAATATCGACCATCTTTCGCACTTAATGAGAAAGATTTAGTTAAAGATGAAGTTAAAGTTACTGTCGATACATTAAATGATATTCCGGCGCGTAATGCACCGTGTAAGTTTTCAAACGAGAGACATAATAAAGAAGTTTCGATAAGTCCTACCGCCATGCACCATCGAACCTCAAGTAAAGTAGTAAAGTCGATTAAGAATATTTCACGTCCATTGTCTAAGTATGTTGAGCTAACCCATAAGGATTTTTGTAGAAGTTTACCTTTTGAATTTTATACATATAACTGTTCTTTAAAAGCTTCAAATGTAAAATTGCGTATAGGGCAATTTGTTTTATTGAATTATCCTAAAAGAATATCTGGTAAAAGTAAAAAAATTAGTCGACCATATAAGGGTCTATATAGAGTATGTAGATATATAGGACGTGACAATTATCTTGTAAAGAAAATAAAAAAAATCAAGAATTAATTGTTCATGTAAATAGGTTAAAACCATTTCAAATAAGATGAAATATGTTATCGGATGAAATCACAATATAATATAATTCGTCCATAGCGTGTCGTATTGTAAAATAGTAAAATATAATTTTTGTTGTTAATATAAATAGATTATTCAGAAAATTGTAAATTGACTACGATCTATGAGATAGTTCTAACGTAGGTTTAGGAAACGTTTCGGAAAATACTGTTTAATACAGGTGATAGGTGCTTGTGCAATTCTATGTATAAAAGAGGTATATAGATAGTATTACTATTGAGTAGAATAATTCATATCGTCCATTTAGTCTGTAGGCAACGATTAGAGTTTCGTTGGACTATTGAGAAAAACAAATACGCTAATAAATATTCTTTTTTTTTTATGTAAATGTACGAGTATCACCGGAGCGACTCATCCTGCAAAACCGTCGGCATCACCAGGGGGGATGCTTTAGACGGAGATTGCAGATGAAGATGCTCTACTTAAGCTCCCAAAAGTTTGTATTATCTCTAAGTTGTCTTTAGTAATAAGTTGTTTTATTGATTTTTCCCAAAGAATTTTTAATTCCGTGGGAAAATTTTCCTAAAGGGGCGGCAGGTATACGTAACATTACGTATAACATTACGTATTTACAGCTAAATATATGTAAACATAACATTACGTGTTTACAGCTGAATATGTGTAGACATATATTGCATGCAACCTTAAAATTATAATACCGACACCCCGCGGAAAATTTTACTAGGACAGCAATGTCTCGTTGGAGTATATACATATATTACTAAAACCACACCTATTAAATCTCCATAAGAGAGAGGGTGATAGTCGATTTGACTATGCGGTTAAGGTTTATGTGTTTTTACGATAGCGTATCATTGTTGCCCAGCGGAATAATATGTTTCGATGCTTAAAACGATTCAAGGGTTGTTAACGATGGGTGACTATTACAATTTAGAATTTGAATTATGTAACATTCTATAAGAAGCAGTTACTTTTCATAAAATATCCTTGAATCTGTTTGGTGTTCTTCTTATAGGTAGGCTCGCCGCGAACTTAGTGTAGGCAGGTAAAGTTCGGTTAGGTAGGTATATTGTAAACTTTAGAAATAAGTAAAGTAAAGTTTACGAAAATAATATTATCGTTGTGGGACGTCATCCGTTTGTTTATTTTTATTATTTTGATTTATGTGGGTTTGACAAGCTCCCACGACAGATGACAACCCATAGTAAATGTATTCTTGACTTTGGCCTGGTAGAACTTGACATTCTGCCTAGGTGTTAATTTGTTGTAAATTTGAATTATGAGGGTGTAGGTTCGATCCCTAGCCTAGTTTTATTTTAGTGTTTGTCACTTTCTTTGTATTTTGGACTTTAGAGTCAACGTCAACTTAATATATAACGACGATGATAACCTAAGGACGTTCATTGACTTATAAGTCGGGATAACTGTTTGGAGTTAATAATGTGGTAATGTTTGTTTTTTTTTTAGAGTTAATTAATGATTGCTTTATTAATCCACGCTTACTGTGGAGTTGAGGCTTTACCGAAGTATGCCCGAACTTATCAAATATAGCAGGGCGTTATAACGAATCTCTCGGAAGAGATTTAGTTTTAAAAAAAAATTTGTTTTGTTTGTTGTTGATCTAAGTCGAATGATATGCCACGGTTGATCGATATGGAGTCAATGATCGTATTTGAGTTTAATTAGACGAGATCTTGGCCGCTTTTAACGGTTTTTGCGAGCAAGGCTCTATTGAGAGAGTTTTTGAGTAAGCAGCAAGTATATTACGCCGCGTAATATACTGGATATTGTTTCGGGTTGTAGTCATGCGTGAAACTCTACCAGTAGGGGGTTCATCTATGAACACTCTCGTATTTTTGTAAACTTCCGCTATAGGTAGAAATCGTACTATTAAGGAACATTTATGTATCTAGGGGAAATTTATTCAACCGACTTCATCGAGTTGAATAAATTTAATATAAGGGGGCGGTCGTAAGGTTTGGTTGTGCCTTACATTTTTGGAAATAAAGAGTTTATAAGCGCACACCAACCTTACGGCAGATGTTAGAATTTCATTTGAAAAGATTAAAAGTAAAAATAATAAAAATGACGCGGGTTGTCCGTCAGAAAAATATTTACTCCTATGTTTGTTTTTATCTCGAAAAGTAGAAGGGTCCCGAGACCCTGATACTGCCCCGCCACATCTCTATAAATAATCATGATATTAATGTAAAAAGTGAACCAATTTGATTAAATAAAAAAGTGATATTGGAATAACCGTTTTTTTTAATTAGATAAAATCTGCTTATCAGAATTGCCGCCTAACGGTCCCCATTAGTGTACCCAATGATCGCCTGCCATAGGTCTTCATGTAACAAGTACATACGCATTTTAAATTTCCATATACTGTAGCCATCTCTATTTCGTAGAGGCGTTATGGAATTAAAACCCAATGAAGAACTTGCGCTAAAGTTTCGCGATGTCCTGGTGAACCCTTCGGGTGGATTGTCCTGCATACTGTTTATATTATGCACCCAAAATAAATACCCGATATAAAGACTTTACAAACTTAAAAAATATGTATAGGAAATAGTAAATTAAGCAAATTCAGCTATTTTCGTGCTGATAACGAATGTTGTAAAAAATATACGTCTTACAGTTTTAATTGTTTATTTTGAAGTAAGTTTGACATGCCTAATTTTTAGAATTTGAGATACAGATTAGAACACGAAATATAAAAAACTAAATCAAAGGAGTAAGTATTACAACAATAATTTTGCTAAGCAGGTAGCTGATTGAGGTGTCAGAAGGAGCGCCTCAATGCGTTTGACAAAATAAAATCAATTTAAGTAATACAAATTTTCAAAATGACTATGTAAACTACGATAGGTTAGGTTTGGGTCAGGTTAGGTTAGGTTAGGTTTTTGGTTGCACTTCTCTGCAAATTACTTTTTTATTTTCAAGCCGATTGCTGAGTTCAACCACTCTGAAGGAAGGTATCGACGAGATCTACACGAATGAACAATAAAAACGCTGAGTTACTGTACTAAATTTTGAAATTTTCGACCAAAACCCCAGTTTTCTTTAGAAAATTTAGCAACATACGAATTGGATGCACCAAAAACGATATAATTTTGCTAAGCAGATAGCTGATTGAGTTTTCAAAAGGAGCGCCTCAATGCGTTTGACAAAATAAAATCAATTTAAGTAATACAAATTTTCAAAATGACTATGTAAACTACGATAGGTTAGGTTTGGGTCAGGTTAGGTTAGGTTACGTTAGGTTAGGTTTTTGGTTGCTCTTCTCTGCAAATAACTTTTTTATTTTCAAGCCGATTGCGGAGTTCGACACCTCTGAAGGAAGGTATCGACGAGATCTACACGAATAAACAATAAAAACGCTGAGTTACTGTACTAAATTTTGAAATTTTCGACCAAAACCCCAGTTTTCTATAGAAAAATTAGCAATATACGATTTGGATGCACCAAAAACGATATAATTTTGCTAAGCAGGTAGCTGATTGAGGTGTCAGAAGGAGCGCCTCAATGCGTTTGACAAAATAAAATCAATTTAAGTAATACAAATTTTCAAAATGACTATGTAAACTACGATAGGTTAGGTTTGGGTCAGGTTAGGTTAGGTAAGGTTAGGTTAGGTTTTTGGTTGCTCTTCTCTGCAAATAACTTTTTTATTTTCAAGCCGATTGCGGAGTTCGACCCCTCTGAAGGAAGTTATCGACGAGATCTACACGAATAAACAATAAAAACGCTGAGTTACTGTACTAAATTTTGAAATTTTCGACCAAAACCCCAGTTTTCTTTAGAAAAATTAGCAACATACGAATTGGATGCACCAAAAACGATATAATTTTGCTAAGCAGATAGCTGATTGAGTTTTCAAAAGGAGCGCCTCAATGCGTTTGACAAAATAAAATCAATTTAAGTAATACAAATTTTCAAAATGACTATGTAAACTACGATAGGTTAGGTTTGGGTCAGGTTAGGTTAGGTTACGTTAGGTTAGGTTTTTGGTTGCTCTTCTCTGCAAATAACTTTTTTATTTTCAAGCCGATTGCGGAGTTCGACACCTCTGAAGGAAGGTATCGACGAGATCTACACGAATAAACAATAAAAACGCTGAGTTACTATACTAAATTTTGAAATTTTCGACCAAAACCCCAGTTTTCTATAGAAAAATTAGCAATATACGATTTGGATGCACCAAAAACGATATAATTTTGCTAAGCAGGTAGCTGATTGAGGTGTCAGAAGGAGCGCCTCAATGCGTTTGACAAAATAAAATCAATTTAAGTAATACAAATTTTCAAAATGACTATGTAAACTACGATAGGTTAGGTTTGGGTCAGGTTAGGTTAGGTAAGGTTAGGTTAGGTTTTTGGTTGCTCTTCTCTGCAAATAACTTTTTTATTTTCAAGCTGATTGCGGAGTTCGACCCCTTTGAAGGAAGGTATCGACGAGATCTACACGAATAAACAATAAAAACGCTGAGTTACTGTACTAAATTTTGAAATTTTCGACCAAAACCCCAGTTTTCTATAGAAAAATTAGCAATATACGATTTGGATGCACCAAAAACGATATAATTTTGCTAAGCAGGTAGCTGATTGAGGTGTCAGAAGGAGCGCCTCAACGCGTTTGACAAAATAAAATCAATTTAAGTAATACAAATTTTCAAAATGACTATGTAAACTACGATAGGTTAGGTTTGGGTCAGGTTAGGTTAGGTTAGGTTAGGTTAGGTTTTTGGTTGCTCTTCTCTGCAAATAACTTTTTTATTTTCAAGCCGATTGCGGAGTTCGACCCCTCTGAAGGAAGGTATCGACGAGATCTACACGAATAAACAATAAAAACGCTGAGTTACTGTACTAAATTTTGAAATTTTCGACCAAAACCCCAGTTTTCTATAGAAAAATTAGCAATATACGATTTGGATGCACCAAAAACGATATAATTTTGCTAAGCAGGTAGCTGATTGAGGTGTCAGACGCAGCGCCTCAATGCGTTTGACAAAATAAAATCAATTTAAGTAATACAAATTTTCAAAATGACTATGTAAACTGCGATAGGTTAGGTTTGGGTCAAGTTAGGTTAGGTTAGGTTTTTGGTTGCTCTTCTCTGCAAAGAACTTTATTATTTTCAAGCCGATTGCGGAGTTCGACCCCTCTGAAGGAAGGTATCGACGAGATCTACACGAATAAACAATAAAAACGCTGAGTTACTGTACTAAATTTTGAAATTTTCGACCAAAACCCCAGTTTTCTATAGAAAAATTAGCAATATACGATTTGGATGCACCAAAAACGATATAATTTTGCTAAGCAGGTAGCTTATTGAGGTGTCGGAAGGAGCGCCTCAATGTGTTTGACAAAATAAAATCAATTTAAGTAATACAAATTTTCAAAATGACTATGTAAACTACGATAGATTAGGTTTGGGTCAGGTTAGGTTAGGTTAGGTTAGGTTTTTGGTTGCTCTTCTCTGCAAATAACTTTTTTATTTTCAAGCCGATTGCGGAGTTCGACCCCTCTGAAGGAAGGTATCGACGAGATCTACACGAATAAACAATAAAAACGCTGAGTTACTGTACAAAATTTTGAAATTTTCGACCAAAACCCCAGTTTTCTATAGAAAAATTAGCAATATACGATTTGGATGCACCAAAAACGATATAATTTTGCTAAGCAGGTAGCTGATTGAGGTGTCAGAAGCAGCGCCTCAATGCGTTTGACAAAATAAAATCAATTTAAGTAATACAAATTTTCAAAATGACTATGTAAACTACGATAGGTTAGGTTTGGGTCAGGTTAGGTTAGGTTAGGTTAGGTTAGGTTTTTGGTTGCTCTTCTCTGCAAATAACTTTTTTATTTTCAAGCCGATTGCGGAGTTCGACCCCTCTGAAGGAAGGTATCGACGAGATCTACACGAATAAACAATAAAAGCGCTGAGTTACTATACTAAATTTTGAAATTTTCGACCAAAACCCCAGTTTTCTATAGAAAAATTAGCAATATACGATTTGGATGCACCAAAAACGATATAATTTTGCTAAGCAGGTAGCTGATTGAGGTGTCAGAAGGAGCGCCTCAATGCGTTTGACAAAATAAAATCAATTTAAGTAATACAAATTTTCAAAATGACTATGTAAACTACGATAGGTTAGGTTTGGGTCAGGTTAGGTTAGGTTAGGTTAGGTTTTTGGTTGCTCTTCTCTGCAAATAACTTTTTTATTTTCAAGCCGATTGCGGAGTTCGACCCCTCTGAAGGAAGGTATCGACGAGATCTACACGAATAAACAATAAAAACGCTGAGTTACTGTACTAAATTTTGAAATTTTCGACCAAAACCCCAGTTTTCTATAGAAAAATTAGCAATATACGATTTGGATGCACCAAAAACGATATAATTTTGCTAAGCAGGTAGCTGATTGAGGTGTCAGACGGAGCGCCTCAATGCGTTTGACAAAATAAAATAAATTTAAGTAATACAAATTTTCAAAATGACTATGTAAACTGCGATAGGTTAGGTTTGGGTCAAGTTAGGTTAGGTTAGGTTTTTGGTTGCTCTTCTCTGCAAATAACTTTTTTATTTTCAAGCCGATTGCGGAGTTCGACACCTCTGAAGGAAGGTATCGACGAGATCTACACGAATAAACAATAAAAACGCTGAGTTACTGTACTAAATTTTGAAATTTTCGACCAAAACCCCAGTTTTCTATAGAAAAATTAGCAATATACGATTTGGATGCACCAAAAACGATATAATTTTGCTAAGCAGGTAGCTGATTGAGGTGTCAGAAGGAGCGCCTCAATGCGTTTGACAAAATAAAATCAATTTAAGTAATACAAATTTTCAAAATGACTATGTAAACTACGATAGGTTAGGTTTGGGTTAGGTTAGGTTAGGTTACGTTAGGTTAGGTTTTTGGTTGCTCTTCTCTGCAAATAACTTTTTTATTTTCAAGCCGATTGCGGAGTTCGATCCCTCTGAAGGAAGGTATCGACGAGATCTACACGAATAAACAATAAAAACGCTGAGTTACTGTACTAAATTTTGAAATTTTCGACCAAAACCCCAGTTTTCTATAGAAAAATTAGCAATATATGATTTGGATGCACCAAAAACGATATAATTTTGCTAAGCAGGTAGCTGATTGAGGTGTCAGAAGGAGCGCCTCAATGCGTTTGACAAAATAAAATCAATTTAAGTAATACAAATTTTCAAAATGACTATGTAAACTACGATAGGTTAGGTTTGGGTCAGGTTAGGTTAGGTTAGGTTAGGTTTTTGGTTGCTCTTCTCTGCAAATAACTTTTTTATTTTCAAGCCGATTGCGGAGTTCGACACCTCTGAAGGAAGGTATCGACGAGATCTACACGAATAAACAATAAAAACGCTGAGTTACTGTACTAAATTTTGAAATTTTCGACCAAAACCCCAGTTTTCTATAGAAAAATTAGCAATATACGATTTGGATGCACCAAAAACGATATATTTTTGCTAAGCAGGTAGCTGATTGAGGTGTCAGAAGGAGCGCCTCAATGCGTTTGACAAAATAAAATCAATTTAAGTAATACAAATTTTCAAAATGACTATGTAAACTGCGATAGGTTAGGTTTGGGTCAAGTTAGGTTAGGTTAGGTTTTTGGTTGCTCTTCTCTGCAAAGAACTTTATTATTTTCAAGCCGATTGCGGAGTTCGACCCCTCTGAAGGAAGGTATCGACGAGATCTACACGAATAAACAATAAAAACGCTGAGTTACTGTACTAAATTTTGAAATTTTCGACCAAAACCCCAGTTTTCTATAGAAAAATTAGCAATATACGATTTGGATGCACCAAAAACGATATAATTTTGCTAAGCAGGTAGCTTATTGAGGTGTCGGAAGGAGCGCCTCAATGTGTTTGACAAAATAAAATCAATTTAAGTAATACAAATTTTCAAAATGACTATGTAAACTACGATAGATTAGGTTTGGGTCAGGTTAGGTTAGGTTAGGTTAGGTTTTTGGTTGCTCTTCTCTGCAAATAACTTTTTTATTTTCAAGCCGATTGCGGAGTTCGACCCCTCTGAAGGAAGGTATCGACGAGATCTACACGAATAAACAATAAAAACGCTGAGTTACTGTACAAAATTTTGAAATTTTCGACCAAAACCCCAGTTTTCTATAGAAAAATTAGCAATATACGATTTGGATGCACCAAAAACGATATAATTTTGCTAAGCAGGTAGCTGATTGAGGTGTCAGAAGCAGCGCCTCAATGCGTTTGACAAAATAAAATCAATTTAAGTAATACAAATTTTCAAAATGACTATGTAAACTACGATAGGTTAGGTTTGGGTCAGGTTAGGTTAGGTTAGGTTAGGTTAGGTTTTTGGTTGCTCTTCTCTGCAAATAACTTTTTTATTTTCAAGCCGATTGCGGAGTTCGACCCCTCTGAAGGAAGGTATCGACGAGATCTACACGAATAAACAATAAAAGCGCTGAGTTACTATACTAAATTTTGAAATTTTCGACCAAAACCCCAGTTTTCTATAGAAAAATTAGCAATATACGATTTGGATGCACCAAAAACGATATAATTTTGCTAAGCAGGTAGCTGATTGAGGTGTCAGAAGGAGCGCCTCAATGCGTTTGACAAAATAAAATCAATTTAAGTAATACAAATTTTCAAAATGACTATGTAAACTACGATAGGTTAGGTTTGGGTCAGGTTAGGTTAGGTTAGGTTAGGTTTTTGGTTGCTCTTCTCTGCAAATAACTTTTTTATTTTCAAGCCGATTGCGGAGTTCGACCCCTCTGAAGGAAGGTATCGACGAGATCTACACGAATAAACAATAAAAACGCTGAGTTACTGTACTAAATTTTGAAATTTTCGACCAAAACCCCAGTTTTCTATAGAAAAATTAGCAATATACGATTTGGATGCACCAAAAACGATATAATTTTGCTAAGCAGGTAGCTGATTGAGGTGTCAGACGGAGCGCCTCAATGCGTTTGACAAAATAAAATAAATTTAAGTAATACAAATTTTCAAAATGACTATGTAAACTGCGATAGGTTAGGTTTGGGTCAAGTTAGGTTAGGTTAGGTTTTTGGTTGCTCTTCTCTGCAAATAACTTTTTTATTTTCAAGCCGATTGCGGAGTTCGACACCTCTGAAGGAAGGTATCGACGAGATCTACACGAATAAACAATAAAAACGCTGAGTTACTGTACTAAATTTTGAAATTTTCGACCAAAACCCCAGTTTTCTATAGAAAAATTAGCAATATACGATTTGGATGCACCAAAAACGATATAATTTTGCTAAGCAGGTAGCTGATTGAGGTGTCAGAAGGAGCGCCTCAATGCGTTTGACAAAATAAAATCAATTTAAGTAATACAAATTTTCAAAATGACTATGTAAACTACGATAGGTTAGGTTTGGGTTAGGTTAGGTTAGGTTACGTTAGGTTAGGTTTTTGGTTGCTCTTCTCTGCAAATAACTTTTTTATTTTCAAGCCGATTGCGGAGTTCGATCCCTCTGAAGGAAGGTATCGACGAGATCTACACGAATAAACAATAAAAACGCTGAGTTACTGTACTAAATTTTGAAATTTTCGACCAAAACCCCAGTTTTCTATAGAAAAATTAGCAATATATGATTTGGATGCACCAAAAACGATATAATTTTGCTAAGCAGGTAGCTGATTGAGGTGTCAGAAGGAGCGCCTCAATGCGTTTGACAAAATAAAATCAATTTAAGTAATACAAATTTTCAAAATGACTATGTAAACTACGATAGGTTAGGTTTGGGTCAGGTTAGGTTAGGTTAGGTTAGGTTTTTGGTTGCTCTTCTCTGCAAATAACTTTTTTATTTTCAAGCCGATTGCGGAGTTCGATCCCTCTGAAGGAAGGTATCGACGAGATCTACACGAATAAACAATAAAAACGCTGAGTTACTGTACTAAATTTTGAAATTTTCGACCAAAACCCCAGTTTTCTATAGAAAAATTAGCAATATATGATTTGGATGCACCAAAAGCGATATAATTTTGCTAAGCAGGTAGCTGATTGAGGTGTCAGAAGGAGCGCCTCAATGCGTTCGACAAAATAAAATCAATTTAAGTAATACAAATTTTCAAAATGACTATGTAAACTACGATAGGTTAGGTTTGGGTTAGGTTAGGTTAGGTTACGTTAGGTTAGGTTTTTGGTTGCTCTTCTCTGCAAATAACTTTTTTATTTTCAAGCCAATTGCGGAGTTCGACCCCTCTGAAGGAAGGTATCGACGAGATCTACACGAATAAACAATAAAAACGCTGAGTTACTGTATTAAATTTTGAAATTTTCGACCAAAACCCCAGTTTTCTATAGAAAAATTAGCAATATACGATTTGGATGCACCAAAAACGATATAATTTTGCTAAGCAGGTAGCTGATTGAGGTGTCAGAAGGAGCGCCTCAATGCGTTTGACAAAATAAAATCAATTTAAGTAATACAAATTTTCAAAATGACTATGTAAACGACGATAGGTTAGGTTTGGGTCAGGTTAGGTTAGTTTAGGTTAGGTTAGGTTTTAGGTTGCTCTTCTCTGCAAATAACTTTTTTTATTTTCAAGCCGATTGCTGAGTTCGACCCCTCTGAAGGAAGGTATCAACGAGATCTACACGAATAAACAATAAAAACGCTGAGTTACTGTACTAAATTTTGAAATTTTCGACCAAAACCCCAGTTTTCTATAGAAAAATTAGCAATATACGATTTGGATGCACCAAAAACGATATAATTTTGCTAAGCAGGTAGCTGATTGAGGTGTCAGAAGGAGCGCCTCAATGCGTTTGACAAAATAAAATCAATTTAAGTAATACAAATTTTCAAAATGACTATGTAAACTACGATAGGTTAGGTTTGGGTCAGGTTAGGTTAGGTTAGGTTAGGTTAGGTTTTTGGTTGCTCTTCTCTGCAAATAACTTTTTTATTTTCAAGCCGATTGCGGAGTTCGACCCCTCTGAAGGAAGGTATCGACGAGATCTACACGAATAAACAATAAAAACACTGAGTTACTGTACTAAATTTTGAAATTTTCGACCAAAACCCCAGTTTTCTATAGAAAAATTAGCAATATACGATTTGGATGCACCAAAAACGATATAATTTTGCTAAGCAGGTAGCTGATTGAGGTGTCAGAAGGAGCGCCTCAATGCGTTGGACAAAATAAAATCAATTTAAGTAATACAAATTTTCAAAATGACTATGTAAACTACGATAGGTTAGGTTTGGGTCAGGTTAGGTTAGGTTACGTTAGGTTAGGTTTTTGGTTGCTCTTCTCTGCAAATTACTTTTTTATTTTCAAGCCGATTCACAGTGGTTCACGTAGAACAAGTTAGAAGGACAAAATTATTTAGTGATGTATTTTGCTTGATACGGCTTCCTTATGATGTTTTATTGCAGTTTCAGTACAAAACACTCAATATAAGAAGATGGGGGGTCATGGGTACCAAAATAAAGCAAATAATTACAATAGAATATTCGTATATTGAAACAGGTAGAAAAGTAACAATTATAAACAGTCATAAAATACTATTAACTAACACTACTACTAATAACCTAACTATATAATGGGTCATCATTACTAATAACACATCATTAATACATATTAACAATATTTTTTCGATTATAAAACAAAGTCAGAAATAATGTTTTCTACGAATATTAAAATTAGTACAATAGACATCTAAGAAACTCATTAGTACAATAGTATTTACAATTTTTAATTACCTACTCTATATCACTAAATTCGTGTTCTGAAGAATCTTCTACATTATAATCTGACACACTAATATTTTGACAATAGCTACTATGACTTATTATAGAACTTATATTAACAGTAGGGGCTATAATTAACTCTAAAACCTCAGAAGGAAGTTTACTTGTAGACGGTTTTTTGGGAACTTCTCTAAGACTATTTATTAAAGGGTCAGATGTGATTAATAACATGTTCAATAAATCCCTATTCGTGGCAATACGTGAAGTTTTTCGAGTATTGTGCTCTCGGAATCTTCTACAATCTTTATTACGTGCTTCCTGAGCTTCTTCAGAGAGCTGTCCGATAGGTAGAATAGTCGATTTCACAACATCCACACTGTGTACAAGAAGTTTGTGCACAGTGACAGGCATGTAATACCACGAATAAAGACTGAGATACAATTTTCTTGTATCCCGTGTTAAAGAATTAAATTTATCAACATCAATATCATAACCGGAAGCCAAAGTTCTAAGAATAGTACCAAATTTCTTAATTAGAGTGACATCTACACCTGTAATATCTGAAGCCTTTTCAGGATCCGCAAAAAAGCGACGAGCAGTATTCCCATCATTCGTATTGCCGAATCCTGGTTTTGGTTGATCTACAATTAAACCCATTTCAGTTTTAAACCTAGCTTGGATACAAGCTGAACGCTGCTTCACATTTTCTTTGTCACTTTCGTCACGAAGTTGCCACTTTTTCACTTCGAGACGATAGCTAATGTGAAGTAAACATTCAAAAGAACGTATCCATGCGTGAAGGGGAGAAATACCAAAACTAAGATTTTCCTTCTTTGCTACAAATTCCCGAGACTCATCGTTCATAAATTTAGGAGTAGCCCCACATATATAACATTTTTGTGAAGAAGAAGTTTCAGTCATAGCGTTGCACACTTTACCGTCAACCATTGTGAACAATAATTCGTGTTTGACAGTTACCTGATTACCCTCTACATCAACTATTGTAGGTACCAATTGCTTTATTTCCTCCATAATTTTATTGGTTTCTGTTACAGTAAAGTCTTTAGTTTCTTTGGAGAAAATAAATTTAATTGGCCTACAGTTCATAGTAGAAGACGGTCGAGAATTCTGCCAAACAACGTTACCACTATTGTCACGTAATTGAAGCGGCACGAATGAAAACGCAAACAAAAATTCATCTGTGCCTTCAGTGTTTATGAATTTTTGTTTATAAGTGCTATGCCCGGAACTTCCATCGCAGCCCCACTTGCTTACTAGGGAGAATGATGACATACTCGTAGAAACAAAAGATTTTAAAACTTCATGCTGTGCAGAAATTAAACGTTCAGCTGTTTTATTTAAAACAGCTTGAAGTGTAATTTCTGCACGCGTTTCGTTTATAAAAATCTTATCTACTGGAGGATAACACTCAATTTTAGCCTGCCTAACACTATAATATGATGGGAATACCTGATGTCCTGCTTTGATACTCCACTTCCTCATTTGCTTATAGGAATTGCTAGTGGATTTGGCATCAACGTAACATGCCAAAGCCTCCTCTTTTGATAAGCATCTAGGTTCTTCGTGAACACTCACACTTTTCTTCATCACTTGACACTTTTCAGGACTAAGACTTGCTTCTTTGATCACTGAAGCCAAATTACGGTTCCCGGACAATCGTACAGCCATTTCAGCTGCCACTATTAATTGATTTGCATCCCGTGATTGAAGAAGATCATCCACGCGTCTCCTTTTCGTTTTTTCACTTGCTTCAGTGAAATCCACTTCTGGACGCCCAGGAATCGAAGCCCTTCTTGATGATGATGATAGTGCTGAGTAGTGGTAGGACACCTTAAATGTAAAATACCCTGCCAACCACTCATGGTTTTTAGTCAGGAAGCGATCGCGTCGCTTTCCAGAACTTTCCCATTTTTCAGTTAATTTGGAAGATAATCTTGCAATTACTGTTTTGATGTCTCTTGCAGATGCTTCCGTAATATTAGTAAAATCATTTTTACTTGACAGAAAATCGTAGAGACGAGAATTTCGGTTTTCCTTGGGATGTTTCTGCCATTCATCAAAAACCTCTGTTTTTGAAACTGAGAATTCGTATTCTGAAAAACAAACATAAAATATAAGTTGCACTCGAGTGCGCAGGCTAAAACCTCTAAAATCTGAAAGCTACAAGATATGGCTATCATATATATAATTTCTAGCCCGGGTACAAGTGGGTACAAGTAGTTTCTAGTCCAATGAATGCAATAAATTTTGAAAATCTAACAAAACTTTGTTAACAAGAGCTATTTAAAAAAAAATGCAGACAAAATATATTCAGAAACTAATTATAATAAAAAATTACATACCTTTAACTTGAAGATCCATCACTAAAATTATTCAATAAACTTAAACACACTGACATATAACGTTTCTTCGACAAGCGCAAAAATGCAATGACAAAGTAATTTTTATCCCTTTTCTTTATATACTACCCTCATTATCTAATGATCAATTATAGTTGTGCAAACAATTCTTGGAATTTGGGACATATAGGTATGTGACTACAAGTGCAGGTAATTAGTTCCGGGAAAATCGGGAATGACTTTTGTCTTGCTAGCTTGTTCTAGGCGAACCGCTGTGCGATTGCGGAGTTCGATCCCTCTGAAGGAAGGTATCGACGAGATCTACACGAATAAACAATAAAAACGCTGAGTTACTGTACTAAATTTTGAAATTTTCGACCAAAACCCCAGTTTTCTATAGAAAAATTAGCAATATACGATTTGGATGCACCAAAAACGATATAATTTTGCTAAGCAGGTAGCTGGTTGAGGTGTCAGAAGGAGCGCCTCAATGCGTTTGACAAAATAAAATCAATTTAAGTAATATAAATTTTCAAAATGACTATGTAAACTACGATAGGTTAGGTTTGGGTCAGGTTAGGTTAGGTTAGGTTAG
>CALYBW010000159.1:112500-115630 GCA_944452665.1 Stenoptilia bipunctidactyla
ATCAATTTAAGTAATACAAATTTTCAAAATGACTATGTAAACTACGATAGGTTAGGTTTGGGTCAGGTTAGGTTAGGTTACGTTAGGTTAGGTTTTTGGTTGCTCTTCTCTGCAAATAACTTTTTATTTTCAAGCCGATTGCGGAGTTCGACCCCTCTGCAGGTAGCTGATTGAGGTTTCAAAAGGAGCGCCTCAATGCGTTTGACAAAATAAAATCAATTTAAGTAATACAAATTTTCAAAATGACTATGTAAACTACGATAGGTTAGGTTTGGGTCAGGTTAGGTTAGGTTAGGTTATTTTACTTTTTTAGCACCGCCTACTTTAGCCGTAACCAACCGCTTACCCCTCCCGCATCCCGCCTGTAGGGTTCTCTTGAGTCCCTAGAGAAAACGGTATAGATAGGGCATCTCCTCTCTATATTTCCTCCGTGCTTACGACAATGTTCATTCAATCTCATTTTTACTGAAACTAGTTTAATTTATAAAACTGGCGACCACTTTGGCGATGGGGTAAGCCTGTCTGCCTCAGACGCCAGTGGTTGCGGGTTCGATTCCCGCACAGAACAAGAAAAAGAAAATGTTCCGTGTCTGGGTGTTTATCTATTTGTGTATTTATATTCTAGGTTCCCCCTAGTTGGCTACATGGTATCCCATAACACAAGCTATGCTTAGTTTGGGGCCATGTAGTTGAAGTTGACTAGTGAAGGTTGGCAGTCATCTGTGCATAAAGAGTCATATATCTTGCGAGGGGAAAAACTTCATAACAAACAATAATATTTATAAATACTAATTTAAATATTGCGAAAGCTAAATTCAAAGCAGACCAATCCGAAACAAACAAAGAGCATTATAGATCTGTCAGAAATTACTGCAACAAGGTGTGTAGGGATGCCCAACGACGCCACATTCACGCATCCGTAGAAAACGGTGATCCAGCAAAAGTATGGAAATTTCTCAAAACTTTGGGCATCGGCAAACAAAAAAATTCTCTTACATCAGATGTCGACCTTAACTTACTCAATAGACATTTCTCCTCAGTTTCCAAAATGGACGAGTTTATAAAAAACCGTACCTTAAACCATCTTTCTCAATTGCCTCGCCCGGACATATCTCCTTTCACATTTAAGCCTTTCACTGATAGTGATGTTAAGCAGAGTATTCTTAAAATTACTTCCAATGCCATGGGCTGTGACAGCATTAACCGTCATATGTTGATTCCTATCCTTGATATCCTTCTCCCGACGTTAACCAAGATCCTAAATAACTCCTTGTCTTCATCAACGTTTCCCGAAGCCTGGAAAGTCGCCAACCTTATACCTTTACCAAAAACGAACAATCCTGTGCATCCATGTGACTACCGACCCATTTCTATATTACCTTTCCTTTCCAAAGTCCTGGAACGTCTAGTTCACCATCAACTATATACTTTCCTAAATCACAACAATCTCCTTAACCCATTCCAATCTGGATTTCGTTCCGGACATAGTACGGTTACTGCGCTGGTTAAGATAACCGATGACATAAGACATGGTATGGAGCATCAACAACTGACACTACTTACTTTACTGGACTTCAGTAATGCATTTAATGCAGTTGATTTTGATGTTTTGCTTGGTACCCTATGCTCTCTTAACATATCTCCTGAAGTGATCGACTGGTTTCGCAGTTATTTGCAAGGCCGCCGGCAACGTATTTCGATCGATGACAAAGAGTCCTCATGGTGTAATGCTATCGCTGGTGTGCCTCAAGGTGGTGTGCTCTCTCCTTTATTATTTTCAGTTTTCATTAATACTATAACGACCTCTCTTTCTTCTTCCTACCACTTGTATGCAGACGATCTACAAATTTATACTCAATTCAGCCCCGACAGCATCGATTTGTCCATTAATACTATTAATAAGGACCTTGTTTCAATACTTGAATGGGGTAAATATTATGGTTTAAATATTAATCCTTCAAAAACTCAAGTTATCCTTATTGGTAGCTCTAAACTTATAAACAAAATTGATTATCAGCAACTTGCCCCTATAACTTTTGATAACGTTACCATACCTTACAGTAGAGTAGTTAAAAATCTGGGAGTTCTCATGGATTCCACACTTTCATGGAAACCACAAATAGAATCTGTCAGCAGAAAAGTTTTCTCCGCTGCACGATCTCTCCGAAGGCTTCGTAATTTTCTACCAATACCTACCAAAATTGCCCTCGCACAATCACTTATACTCCCAATACTGGATTACGCTGACACTAGCTATCTTAATTTGACCGAGGAGCAACTAAACAAGCTTGAGCGCCTTCAGAATATGTGTATTAAATTCATATTTGGTTTACGAAAATATGATCACGTTTCCGAATTTCGCGTTAGGCTCAAGTGGCTACCAATTCGTCTTCGAAGGAATACTCATACACTCAGTCTTTTATACAAAATATTGTTCAACCCCTGTCTGCCAACCTATCTCAAAGACCGCTTCAATTTTCGCCATCAGCACCATGAACGTAACCTGCGGTCAGCCAGCAATTTCTTACTGGCAACCCCGCGTCACAGTTCCCACTTCTATCAGCAGTCGTTCACGGTGAAAGCAATATCACTTTGGAACTCACTACCATCTGCTCTCCACAATGCCAAAACAATAGCTTCCTTTAAATATAATTTGAAAAAGTTCTATCTCTCACACTTGTTTCATATCAAATAGAATATATATTTGTTTACCTACATACTGTATATATTATTCTGTCTATTTATATATTTATGTTAATTTAATGTACCTATTTAAATATTTCTATTGTTATATATCCAAGTATATCTATTTATCTATTTATGTATTTATTAAATTCTGTAGTATTTTATATTATGTTAATTAGTATTATTTAAGTATAAATAATATTATTTATGCCATATTCATGTTTCTTTTTTAATTCATAAGATTTCGTTTAAGATGGGGTTGCCTGGTAGAGATCGCTTAGAAGTGATAAGGCCGCCCAAATTGCACATTTAATGTTTTTTTTGTATATTATTATTGTTTGTTAATATTTATCCATTCTATGCAAATGGCAATAAAGTATTTGAATTGAATTGAATTGAATTAAATCACCAGATGTCTCCCTATCTTTATTCTATAATAATTTAA
>CALYBW010000160.1:0-24354 GCA_944452665.1 Stenoptilia bipunctidactyla
AGTCATACCTATACCTACACGTTATCAAAACAGCATGACCAGTATTATACCTACAAGCCGTATACTGGCTTTAAACTTAAAAAAGGATTTATTTATCACCTTAACAGAAAGAGAATTAAGTAGCTGTATATATCAAGATGGCGACTTATCACTTTGTCCATTGAAAAACCCATCAATCACCTGACACCAGAGCTTATGTTTAAGAGAAAATCATTCGCAAACGTGCAAAACAATAACAAATGTCTGTAAGAACGAGTTCATGGAAACAAACCAATTCAAGACTTATTTTTATTTCTGCTGTGAACATTGCTTACTCAAATTACTCTGTGATGATCAAATTACTACCGTGCAATTAAGTCGGGCTGGATTGTTTACTATAAGCGAAGGATGCCTGGTAAAATCAGCTGATTATATGTTTTATTCGAATAAGAATGGATTGAGTTCTATACATATTAAAACGGCTATTCAAGTACCGAAGATCGCTCCTATCAATCACCTTATCAATATATCATTGCCGCAGTCACCTGTCAGTACCAGCGCCGAAAATATAGACCAGAAACAGCTGTTCGCTATTCAGGATCAAATAGACACTATGAAAAAGAATGAGCCGCTAGCAGAAAGTGTGTCATATCATGACATACATCACTATTTTGTCATATATTTGTTGGTGTTTGTGGCGGCTGCGACCGGAGGAGCGTTGGCATGGCAACGGGTGCGGCGGCGGCGCGCGCGGCCGGTCCCGCCGCCGGCCGCTGCGGCGCCGCCCGAGGGAGTGCGCGCGGCGCCGCGTGCGCGCGTGCAGCGTAGTGAACATAGTGCTAGTGTAGTGCAGTGTCACTGCCAGTGCAGTGATAGTGTCAATATGTATAGAGTGAATGAGCGAATAAATAATGTAAATAGACATAGCAGGGGCACAAACCCCATTCTACACCCGGTATTCCCAATTGCCGACAGTGTAGTTTAAATACTAAATCATTTTATAATATTTTTATTCTTTATCATATACATACCTACCTTTAATGTTATTTTTAAGTGTACATATTGTTTTATCACCTTGTTATCACATTTCTATTTTTTTTTGATTCATATCATTACATCCATCTCACTTTCTGGGCCCGGAGCATGTACGGGCCTTGCACGTACAATAGCTCGGCGTCAGCGTTTACCGCGGCGTCGTCGAAAGTAGAGCAAAAATCAATCAGTTCACGTTAATCATCCGCGCGAGCTCATCATATCAATATCATTTAATTTTAGTCTTTATATCAATTTTTACCTATCAGTTTAATTATATCAAATTTTTACATCTAATTCTCAGTTCTATCATTTTGTATCACTTATCACTCTATCAATTAAGTATACGAGACCGCTCGCAGACTTTGGCTATTATAGTGGCTAGAGAGATTGGCCTGTAGTTCGACAAGTCTGACACGTCACCCGTCTTATTTTTAACAATTAGCACGACCAGTGTACGCATGAGATCCTCAGGTAGATAGCCATGGGACAGTGACAGGTTTAGAAATAATAATAATAATAATAATAATAAAATCCATTTATTTCCACAAACATGTAAATTAAAACAGAAAAAAAGAAACATACACATTTAGCATGGAAATGGGTCAAGACTCAGCATATTGCTGACAAGTGCAAACAAACACTTGACAGCGCTGATTTTCAGTCTTGCCGTAAACAACATACAATATATATATTATAACCATTAAGTTTAGACACAAAGCAATACACTTGACTCTATACATCATCTATACATAATAAACAAAAACAAACAAAATAAGGAAAGAGTTGTACCAATGTTACCAGCTATAACTAAGCTTATTAAAAATTTTTACTACTTACTACTAAATGTATATACTTAATTTATGTATCTTTACTTAATATTTACTTTAATACATATTAATGCACACACATACAATACAAACATATATAGATAAAATAATGACATTGTAAAAAAATATATATATATATGAGGATATTTATACATACACACACATACCAGTACATTTACAATATCTTTATACTTACACAGATACATATTAACAGAATACATAATTACATATGCATAGCACCAGAGGAAGCTATCTCTTCACGCAACTGCCTGTCTATGAGTATGGTTTTATATTTTAATTTAAAAGTATAGATAAACATTGGTTGATGCAGTGGTGGGGGGAGGTTGTTCCATATTTTGGATGCAGAGTATTTAAAGCTACCTTTAAATCCCTCGCTATGATACTTAGGTATTTGTAGCATTTTTGAGCTTTGAGCCCTGGTGTTAACTTTATGATATTCGCTAGTCCACGAGAGACTTGCGTATAAATATTTTGGCCTTTGCTTAAATATTGTTTTGTGAACTAGTGTGGCCAGGTGAAGGTTTCTGCGGGTCTCCATATTCAAGATTTTGAACTTATTCAGGTATGGTGTGATATGACATCTTTTTGGCACATTATAACAAAAGCGTATGCACGCATTTTGCACCCTTTGGATGACTTTTTTAGTTTTCGCATAGATGCGAGGACCATACACAGTATCGCAATAGTTAAAGTTAGATAGTATTAGAGATTCAACCAAAATAAGTCTTACTTTTTCTGAGAGATGTTCACGAAGCGCGTACAGTGATTTTAATCTGTAAAAGCAGTTTCTAGTTTTAAGATTGATGTGCTCCATAAATCTCAGCTCCTCGTCCATCAATAAGCCCAAGTTTTTTGTAAGAGATGTGGAGGTAACTAATGTATTATTAATTTGAATTAATGGTTTATGACTTTTAATGATTTGAATTTGATTTTTGGTACCAATTACTATATATTTTGATTTTGATGGATTTAGAACTAAATTATTATTATCAGCCCATTCCTTAATTATTTTTAAATCGTCATTTATCATCCTAGTGGCTTTTTTGGTATCAGCCGGGTCAAAAGAATAGTAGAGCTGTGTGTCATCAGCATACAAATGAACATTACAGGTTTTTAATAGGCTCGGGAGATCCGCAGTGTAGAGTGCAAACAAAATAGGGCTTATTATAGAGCCTTGAGGCGTGCCACTAGGTATACATCTTATTTGAGACTCCAACCGCTCTCCACCCTCACCGTTTAGACTTACAAACTGCTTTCGATTGTTTAAAAATGATGCAAACCACTTCAGAGATAGATCGGTCACTCCGTAATAATGTAACTTAGCCAGCAGGAGAGCACTATTCAAACAATCGAAAGCGCGAGAAAAATCTAGCAGCACCAGAATACTGCCCCTACCTTTATCGCTTGCGTCAATTATATCGTCTGTAACTTTAGAAAGTGCAGTAGCTGTACTGAAGCCCTTCCGAAACCCAGACTGAACAGGCGGCAAAATGCCCTCCCTCTCCAAGAAGCTAGTGAGTTGTAAACAGACAGCCCTCTCTATAATTTTAGACAAAGCAGGTAATATGCTGATTGGACGTATATCACTATATGAATCAATATTCGAGGATTTTGGAAAAGGGATGACTTTTGCCAGTTTCCATTCGTCAGGAAACTCTTTGTTAATGATTGATAAGTTAATTAATTTAGTGATTACAGGCAAAGTCGAAGGAAGTGTTAGCTTTATCATATTGATTGATATTTTGTCATGACCAGTTGCATTTGTATGGATCGAATTTATTATTTTTAATATTTCGCCTTCAGTACAGGTCCTTAATTCAAATTTACTTGACCCAAATGTATTATAATTAAAAAAATTATAAGTTCCGAGATTCATTACATTAGTGCATGGTACATTTAAAAAGAAATTATTAATACTGTCAGCATCTCTAAGATGAAGAGGAATTTGAGGTTCACTTGTTACAAAAGAAGAAGTACGCTTTAGGTGTTGCCACATTTTTATTGGCTGGGAGCTGTTTTTATTCACATAAAATTCAAAATATGCTTTCTTTTCTCGTTTTATTGCACCTATTATGTAATTTTTTAAAGATTTATAGTAAATATAATGTGACTCTACCTTTGTTTTCATAGCTCTCTGTAACGCTTTATTTCGCAATGACATCATAAACCTTATATTATCAGTAATCCACGGTTGAGGATTTTGCTTAGCTTTAAAAGTACGCTCTGGGGCAAAATTATCAAAAAACTCTATTAAATTACTGTTGAAAGCTAACACCATGTCATTGAAATCGCCAATCTCATTTATTTCGTGCCAAATAGAGTGATTACTTAGCTCAGAAAGAAGATTCTCATCCATTTTGGCCAATGACCGACTAGTGATATTTTTCTTACAAATTTTTGGTTTATTCAAGTTAACTTCAGCAATGACTAGAGCATGATCACTCAAAAGGGGGTTATGGTGCACCTGAATTTTATTGACGAGTTGTGGTGAGTCTGTTATAAATAAATCCAATAGTGTCGCGGAATCTTTAGTGATACGAGTAGGTTCCTTGACAAGTTGTTCTAATCCTTGTTGATTTAGAAACGTAAGCAGGTGCGGCGCCTTACCCTTTAAGGGATTTAGTAAATCGATATTAAAATCAGTACCTCGATATTAAAATAAGGCTAGTACCCTCGGCAGGTGATCTCCGGCGTATTTTAAGTGTTCTACACTGAGACCATCGTGACCGGGAGACTTCCCGTTTGGCATTTTACATATTATACGAGATATTTCGTTTGCGGTAAAAAATAATTTTATGTTATGGTCACGTGTTTCAGTCTTAAACACACCCCTGTCCGGAGAGAACGGTTGTTGGATCTACCTTAAAATGATTCATAAAGGCATTCGCTATACTATGTGCGCCATGCAGGCCACCCACGCTCACAGGAAGACTGGACTTTGGACTTAATTTTCTAGTAGATTTCCAAAATTTTCCAAATTGTTTAGTCCTATGTTGCTCGGCTAAAATATTCATTTTAATTTGTTGCGCATTATTTTGGCAAAACTTTAATTTCGACATAAAAATTTTACGTGAGTCACACATATCATCATAAATTTTTCCTACTCTAGGTTTATCATAAAGTAACCCTGACATGCCTATTCCAACCTGGCACTGACTTTCGCTTATTTATTTTACTAACATTGCTGCAGACAGCAGCTTCGGACAATATGTTCACAATATTTAAGTACATATTATTTATAACTAGCTGTGCCCGCGGCTCCGCTCGCGATAATTTCGGGATAAAAGTATCCTATGTTACTTCTAGTACCTCTCATGATTCGTCGAGTAGTTTTTGCGTGAAAGCTGAACAAATATCCACGCTTTCATATTTATAATATTAGCACAGTCTAAAAAACCATACAGTCGTCCAACGAAGACGTTTAGACAGGGCAATCGTGCGGGGTACGAGGGACGAGGGGCGGGAATGCCGAGCCCGAACTGCAAACAAAACAATGTTAGTAGTTCGGGACACATCATTCAGGGGTAACGCGTGTCTGTTTTCTTATTTTTTTATTTAAAATGCTGCATAGGACGTGTGCTGTGAGAGATTGCAAGTCTTCATCTCGTATAAATAAATGTAAAGTGTCATTGAGATAACTTCTTGTAAATGTTATGAATTGTTATAATTCCAACGGAATATCGTTGTAGTGGAATAAAGCTACGTAAAATAAATAAATGCCACACCTCCAATACGATTCTAAATTAATTACCGCATTTATCACAGTATCTAATTAGCATAACATGGAACGTCAGATTGTATTTGCAATTGTTTTCATTGTTATATTAAGTTATAATATTGTTTTAATTATAATATAATCTGACGATGTTGATTTGCAATAAAAAATAATTTTATAAATATTGTTTACTTGTGACAACCCTGGCATCCTAACGCCGTCTAGAAGTTGTCGGCATTTTCCACAAGATCAAAGGCGTCATCCTACTGTATTATTTTTTATATTGTGATATTAGTAAGGATAAGGATTGACATTTTATAATATTTGACAATTAATTGTTTAGATCACTTTCACATGAGGCTTAAGTATCTATGGAACGAAAATATTTCAGCGCAAAGCTTCCGAGTAAACTATATTGAAAGCTGACCCGTCCGGCACGTGAACATGAAGATTTCTAGAACTGCTAACCTGGGGAATAGCGACGTATAACTGACCATGCGAGAAACAACTGACACCGAGATCTACTCCAGCAACACGAAAAGTCTGTCCTTGAGCCTTATTAATTGTCATTGCAAAACACACCGATACTGGGAATTGCGTTCTTTTAAATTGGAATGGAAAATTATTTGGTATTATGGGAATTCTGGGAATAAAGACGGTTTCTCCTGCACCGCAACCTGTTAAAATTTGAGATATCCAAATAGAATAATACCCAGAAATATGTACAACTTACAACACAAAAAGAAATGAAAATAAAGCTGAAACGCCTGTGCAATGCTATCTACCTATACCTACTTCACTTAAAAATAAATACCTATAACCACAATAATTAATAAAAGTACCTACGCTTTTACCTCAAAAAATACAAAAAAAAACTGAAAATAAATTAGCCAAAATTTGGAATTTCACCGAATATTTAAACACTACCAAAACAACTAATACCTATTTTATAAAATAAAAACGAAAGAAATTCAAATAAACTATTTAAAGACTAAAAGTCGCGCTGATAAGCACGGTTTATAATATCAATTATTGTCTGTCAATAAAGTCGAACGCTCTGAACGCATCAACAGTAGCGATGCGCGATCTAGATCTTCGATCCGATTTTAAGGATCGGATCGGATCGTAATACGTCGTCGATCCGATCCGCTGATTGGATCGCATGCCAACGATCCGATATCAAAAAAAATCGGATGCAAAAAAGCAAGACACCATTACATTTTTACTAATTTATTATTTAAAAATAAACTAAGCATGCACTTGTAAATACTAACAACCAGGGTTCGAAAAAATCGAATTTTTATAATAATCGAATAAATCATGATAATTATCAAGGAAAAAATCCATTGATAATTATCGGTTAAGTGTCTTAACCAATCCTATCAGTTTTCATTAACAAAACATCCGCACATCTGAGATTATCGGAGACAATGAAATAGAAACTAATCAACTCGTACTTATGTTTTCTTACATACCTACCTACACAGTCAGATTATAATAAAATGTAATAAGATGCTCGTATATCTGCAAAAGACCTGCAAAAGACGCCACCGCCGCGCCGCCGCCAAATTTGGAACGAAACGTAAACAAAAGATCAAGTTCGCTCCTAACAAAATCGTGAGTGGTATATGTAGGTAGGTATAAACCGCCTTTCATTTCATACACGATCCAAGCGATTCGATTTTCGAACTTTTGTATCGATACGCCAATAAATCGCATGGTCTCGATCCGATCCAAAAATCGTTTCCAAAAGATCGGAACGGATCGGCGCATCCCTACAACAGCCAAATACCTATTGAATGAATTATAAAGCTTGCGCTCGCCTCCCGCCTTTTTTTACCCTACCGCCGGCGCCGACGCCGCGAGCCGCGTCGAGCGCGGCAACCGTTACGCAAAAATAATCCTTATATCATTCAGTATTCACGGGCGATGGGTTATTAGCGTATTTCATGTATAAGTTTGGTGTTTCTATACCGATTTCTATGATTCATTTTTTATTGAATAGGTAATAATGTTATTTTTTTTAAATTAGGGATGAGTGAGAGTATTATAAACGTAAGAGTAAACATAAGAGTAAAAATATAAATAATCAGAAAGCTCCGAACTGCTAAGCTATCGGGATTTACACGTGTTATTGTGAGCCAACCATAAAATATTTTATATTAGCGTTCCATATACTGTTGTGGAATCTATTTTATATAATTTTATAAAGAATATTTCTGTCATACATGATTTCTATGTAGCTTTAACCATTAAGGCTGCACACGCGACGGAAGCTTAAAAAATGAAGTAATTTCTCCCGTTTTCCCAACATTTCCCTTCACTGCTCTGCTCCTATTGATTGTAGTGTGATAATAAGTATACTATAACCTGCCCAGGAGTATGAAGAATAATTTTACCAAGTTTCGTGAAAATCCGTCGAGTAGTTTTTGTTTCTATAAGGAACATACAGACAGACAGACAGACAAAAATTTTACTGATAGCATTTTTGGCATCAGTATCGATCACTAATCACCCCCTGATAGTTATTTTGAATATATATTTCATGTACAGAATTGACCTCTCTACAGATTTATTATAAGTATATAGATAGAATAGATAGATATAGATAGAAGATAGATATAGATAGAAGGTAAAGATAGATATAGATAGATAGATAACTTCATGACTCTTGTTACTACATTAGTTAGCACAAACACGAAACTCCTCAGGAAAGCCAATGTTTCTTAATTTACTTTCACATAAATGCGTGTACCTTTCAATTTGCTCATTATTACGCTCACCCCAATGAACTCCACTACGAGTCCACTCAATCAAAAGTGGGTAGTGATCTGAGTAGTAAGTGTCGTATAATACAGCGGCAGTTTGCACGGAGGCCCGCGCCGCACTAGTCACTACACAGTGGTCTAGCCAGCGCCTGCACCCGTGCGCGTCGCTCACAAACGTGAACGTATCCCTACTTAACATTTCCATATCAACACATGACCATGACTGCTCGTTGCAAAAAGTAAGTAGTTCGTTGCAGAATAATTCAGAGGGGTGAGCGTTTAAGTCCTCAAGTACATAGGTAAGCAGATTCAATATTACTATTCTCAATTATAGAACAAATTTCACTTAAACAGTCAGTAAATGTCGGCAAATTGTCTTTGGAGTCCGTAGGCATGTACACTGAGAACACTATCACTGAGCGGTCGTTATTCACTATTTTAATCGCGCTGATACGATCACTAGCACACTGCACAACCGAAACCGACGGAAAGGCTGCCCTTCTCCAGAGTAAGGCAACACCTCCGTACGGCCTTCCCCTCAGCATCTCAGCACTCGTATCTACAGCAGACCTTCCAGTAAAGGTGAATGATTCGTATATGGAGCCCAGAAACGTGATGTTATCCGGTAGTAACCACGTCTCTTGCAATGCAATAATATCCGCAGTCGCACACAGTCGCCGAACACACTCAAGCGACCGCATGACACCCTTGCAGTTAAAACTAATTAGCTTTGTTGTTTCCATTGTTAGAAGATGTTCGGTCTCGATTTCTGGGTCTAAAGTACTTCCTATATGCATTAGTAGGAAACTTACTAAATATTCACAAATATTATATTTTATTGAAGATTTATATTATTTTACTAAAATATCTTGAAATTAAAAATCTCATTATTTATTTTGATCTCGTAATACTTAATATACCAATATTTCCCTACACTTGCGCATTAGTTTAGCTCATATGACACGATCCATACCGAGGCATATACTGGTCTCATTCATAAGTACACAACTCTATTAAATAAAAGTACAAATGTTTATCACCCTGTATTAGAGACTAAAGGAACTCAAACATCAAATATAAATTTAAAACCAAGTAATAACAAACAAATTCAACACAAACCTTTCTAACTCCATTTTGCCATATTCTATGGTTATGTTTCTTTGAAGTAACAGATATTTTTAAGTATTTTTTTTAAGGGAAAACTCAATAAATTGACCTAATAGCGTGACTTCTTCGAAACAACGAAAGAATATCGCGTCGCGCCATTTGCGAATAGCGGACTGTGATTGGTCGAATGATGGCAGTTGAGCATTCAATAGGTACTTAGTAAAAATACGTTCGTTTGGACCATTGACATATATCTAATGGACTCTCAATACCTACAAAAAAAACGTGCCAACCTAAGGCAATTAAAATGGCCGCCTTAGGGTGGGGATAGCCTAGGATTGTCAATATTGAATATATTTCAATATTTTTATGTTTTATTAGTGAAATCATAATACTCAATATTATTCCAACCAAAGAGCTAATATAAACGAATGATTGATGAGGTAATATTTTAGGTTTATTTCCTTGAGGTTTATTTCTTGACCTAACTTCAGCATTTGACACGATAGACCATGACATCTTAATAAAAAAAGTAGAATATTATTCAATTAATGGGACATTTTTAAATTTAATAAAATCTTATTTTAATGATAGGAAGCAATTCGTAGAAGTAATTGACATGACTAATAGTAAATTTAAAAGTTCACAAAAATCTATTCTAAAAAGATCAACACGTGGGGTACCGCAGGGCTCAGTACTCGGCCCAATATTCTTTATTACATAAACGACCTAATATATTATATAAATAGTAAAATCCCAAATATGAGTATTGTTATTTTTGCTGATGATACAAACGCAATTTCGTCTAGCAAGAATATGAGAGACCTAAACCAAGAAATGGAAATGGCGCTAGAAGAATTTAAAGTGTGGTTTTCGGCAAATAACCTCAAGCTAAATTATGCAAAAACAAAACTCATGTTGTTCAACACTACATCCAAAAATAAGGACAGGCTAGAACTGAACGTAGAACAAAAAAGGTGTGAAACTGTGAACGAAGCAAAATTTCTTGGAGTTTGTGTTGACGCTAACTTAAATTGGAAAGCAGAGCTTAGTTCCATAGAAAGCAGCATTGCTCCTTCATGTTATGCCCTACGCAATCTACGAGACAAACTAACTTCTGTGCAATTAAACATGGTCTACTACGCGCTGGTCGAGTCTAGATTGCGTTACAGTATAAAGCACTGGGGCAACAGCTACAAATATAATATGCACAAGGCATTTGTATTGCAAAAAAGAGCCATACGTGCCATGACTGGTTTAGCACCCTGGGAATCTTGCAAAACATCTTTTAAAAAACGTGGAATTCTGACAGTAACCAGCCTTTATATTCATAAATGAATGACAGATTTTTTTAAAACCAAAATTTTAAATGAATGTGAAGAGGATAGGGAACTACGATTAAGTACAAGAAGCAAAAATTTTAAACTTATTATTGAACCGAAATTGAATGTAGTTGCGCATTGTTCAATAAACCAAGCAGTATTATTATTTAAGCGGTTGCCGATGGACTTAAAAATAACAAATAGTTTAACATTATTTAAAAAGAATCTCAAAAGTATCTTGTTGCAAAAATGTTGTTATACGATTGACGATCTCTAGTTTATAATTATGAATAATGTATAAATAATGTTTGTGTATGTACCCACCTAGTATTAATAATAATTGTTACCTTTAATTTTAAGACATTCGCATATAATGTAAATTGTTTTATGAATAAATGAACTTGAACTTAATTGGTATCTAGATGTAAAAAACGCACAAGCTGGAAGATTTGGGAAAAAATTGGCAAACGGTCAGGATATAATGTGCATATGGATTTCACTTTAAATTAGGTACCATTACCTACCTACTTAATTTATTTATTTAACAGTTTATGTACACAAAGTAAGATACATTATATCGATGAATGATCTATACAAAGTTAGTAGGTACAAAGGTACTGCTAATAAAGAAATTCCTTGAGACTGGAGAGTTTGATTGAGGAGCAATAATAATATGTGTAAGATAAAATAATTACATAATTAATAAAACTATAATATTAGATTCAATATACTGAATCATACCTACATAAAAATCTAATATATGAAATTGCAAGCTGACCAACTGATCATCAACGGCCAGCCTAAACCGTTGGACCTAGGAAGCTGAAATCTTACACTTGAGTTCATTTTAGAGCGACAAGGATTTTGGAAGGAATTTTCAAAATTCAAATTAATTTCACCGATGTTCGTGTTTCATTTGAGGTTTGAAAACATAATGACTCCCAAGTTCTTTGCTGTGTCAGTGAAATTAATCACAACATTATCCATGATGATAGGAGGTACTAGTATTACTTTATTAATTAAGAACTAAATAGGTATCGGTTATTAAATAAAAAAAAACACTTCATTCATTCATTCATTTCTAAATAATACCAATTTATTTAAAACACATTTTGTTTCAGAAAATCTTGTGATCCAGCTAAGTCTTCGATTAATACAGCTTGTTCCAGATTTATTTGATTTTTATTTCGAAGATCTTCTATAATTTCTCTAAAGTTAACTAGTTTTTTGTTTTTCCTCAGAAGTTTTTCATTCAGGCACTTAATTTTTTTTTTCTCATCACACTTTTCTTGAAGCGCCTCAATGTTCTTATAAAGTGTGACCTGAAAATTAAATATTTATTATAAAATGCTATTTATTAAAATGAATGCAACATTGGCATCAAAAGTTGATTGATATGATATGAAAAAACAAAATTATTAGTTATTCTGTTCAAATATTTTTAAATTATTCCTTATTGTTATAAGACTCAACTTATATTTATTTTACACCACTCTAAGGCTCTTTGAATTAATTGGTTTTTGGTGAAAAATATATTGTATATTTTTAACTGTATCCAACTATAGCATGCATACTACTGTTATAAGAAAATATGCTTTATAAAAATAAATACCTCTTTCTGAGCTTCTTTCGCAACTGGATGTGGTATTGACAATTGGGTACAAACTGCAGATGTACTAGAATTATCAATAAAATTTTCTGTTACCTGTAAAGATAGAAATAATTAAAACAAAAAGCAAACTAAAAATTTATTATCATCAACTTGAATTTGACATAATTTAACTACCTAATGTTATATTAAATTTATATTGATACTTACGGGAAATATAAAAGGAACTGAGTTTTCTCTTAATCTTATTACATCTAGAGTTCTATTAAAACATGTTTCAGGAAAATGCAGTGAGGAGCAGACAAACCACTGCTTTTGCCGAGGATTAATATTTTCTTCACCAACTGCTCTTAACCACTTTTGTCTCAATCCTTCATTTTTTGAAATCTAGAAACAAAATATTTGTAGGTACTTATTGTATGTAATCAACATTAAAATCCACTAAACATATACATATAATTTTAATCAGAGCATAACCCTATTTTAACTATGAAAATAATTACGAATGAAATAAATAAAAGAGTCTGTTACTCGGAAATAAGGTAAGATACAGATTCTTTTAACATTTATTTATATATACTTAGCTTTACATTTGAATTCAAGAGGTTTTATGTGATATTACATGAAAAATGGTACTCACATAAGAAGAGACAATGCTACTTGATTTTTGTTTTTTCTTGCACCACATTTTAAAATGCAACAAGATGGCATCTTGACCTACAGTTTCACCACACTGCGACTTAGCTTTAAACAACTATTTCTTGTTTGGGGACTGAAAACTGCTCGCGTCCGCAAGGTTTAGCCCTCGATGCCTTGTACGTGGTCCCTGGGTGGTGCTAAACGAGCAGTAAAATCTGGTGGTAGGCTTCGGCCGTGGCTTGTCACCACCCACTAGACAAAACCATGCCGCCAAGTAACCTAGTTGCGTTCCGGCATGATGTCTAGTGTAGCCACTGAGGAGGATAGGTCTGAGTAATCGTGCTGCATCGGAGAACTGTTTACAACTCGTAGGATAATGACTCACCGGGTAACTCGTTTTGGAGGGCAGCGGGATCCGAAGCACGGTGCACCGCTGGCCGACCGCAGGTAGTAGGGGGCCCAAGTAGCATGCCAGCCACATGCAAAAGGAGGCTCCATCGTGCCGGTTGGCGACCGGTTTGAGAGGACCCGATGGCGAACTCGGGGGGGTTCGGGCGTCCCCGCAGTCTCCAAGCGAGTTTCCCAAAGGTGCGTCACCCCTATCGAGTTGCTTGGTTCCATTTGCAGCACTTCACTCAACTTCTGTTCTCCTCCCTATTCACTCCACTCCAAAACTAATGAAAGGTCCAAAAAAGAGTAAGGTAACACAGCGGTTGCACTTCCTCTCGTTTAAAGTGCACTTCTGTAACATCCGAGGAGTGCACTCCAATCTCAATGATGTCCACCACCATCTCGAGACGGAGACGCAGATCTGTGATCCGTCAGACTCGGCATACCTTTGTTACCCAGGTTACATCCTGGAGTCCAAATTCCACCCGCACGCCGGGGTGTGCATGTATGCCAGTGACAAGATCTGTTGTCAGCGTCTCCGTTACTTAGAAGTGCCGGACCTTTCAGTTATGTGGGTTCATATAGATACTGGCCTAGACCAAATGGTATACGCTGGTATTTATCGGTCACACAGCGGAGATCGGGAGACAACGAGGCTTATGGACTATCTCAGCAGTACAGCGGACAAGGTTCAGCAACGTTTTCCCACAGCGCAGTTGGTGTTCCTGGGGGATTTTAACGCACACCACGGACAGTGGTTATACTCGTTTCAGGACACTGACCATGCTGGTAGAGAGGCTTTTAAGTTTTCGCTCACTCATGGCCTCTCTCAGCTTGTTGACGAGCCTACGCGCATCCCAGACGTTGCTGGCCACACTGCTTACTGCCTGGACCTTCTGCTGACAACCGATCCGGACAGATATTCTGTGTCCGTCACTGCACCCTTAGGGACATCCGATCACTGTCTGGTGAAATCTGTATCGCAGTACTCGCCACCTGACACCCGACCAAGTGGTTCTAGGCGAGTATGGCGTTACAAGTCGGCAGATTGGGATGAAATGTGACATTTCTTCGCATCTTATCCGTGGCGGCATGCTTGTTTTACATCAACCGATCCATCGTGCTGCGCTGATGCAGTCTCAAGTGTGATAGGTCAAGCAATGGAGTTCTTTATTCCCTACGCTGATCTATCCCTTGAAACCAAAGCTCGCCCATGGTTTAGTGCTGAATGCTTTTCCGCTGAAAAGCGTAAGCGAGAAGCGTACAAAGCCTGGGCAACCGCTCGCAGAAGCAAACCGTGGATTCGCATGAACACAAGAAGAGGTACAATGCTGCCGCCAAGTCCTGCAAAAAGGTGATCAAAAGAGCTCGTTTCGCCCACATAGGCTGTATCGGAGACAGAATAGCCTCATACCCCTCGGGAAGTAAAGCTTTCTGGTCCCTCGCCAAGTCGGTCGAAACGAACTTTTGTCGCCCATCGCTGCCGCCTCTGCGGAAACCTGACGGTTCTCTGGCTCACACCGCTAAGGAGAAGGCGGATTTATTTGCCAGTATCTTTGCGGAAAATTCTCGTCTAGACAGCCAAGGAAAAATCCCACCCCAATTACCTCAGTTCGGTCCTACAATGGGTACCGTTCATATTCGTCAAAAGGAGGTTCTTAAATGCTTGCTGCACCTAGACGAGAATAAGGCTAGCGGTCCAGACGGTATTCCTGCAGTGGTGTTGAAACGCTGCGCAGCTGAGTTGTCTCCCGTTTTGACGCGTCTCTATAGACTTTCTTTGGAATCTGGAAAAGTCTCCAAATCCTGGAAGCTGGCTAACGTACAACCAGTACCGAAGAAGGGAAGCCGTGCTGATCCTGTCAACTATCGACCAATTTCAATCACTTCCATACTTTGTAAAGTCATGGAACGTGTATTAAACAATCGACTCCTGGCATACCTTGAGACCAACGAGCTCCTAAGCGATAACCAATATGGTTTCCGCAGTGGACGCTCGACCGGCGATCTTCTCGTGTATGCCACACACTTATGGAGTGAGGCCTTGGAGGGTCATGGTGAAGCAATAGCTGTATCCTTAGACATCTCCAAGGCCTTTGACAGGGCCTGGCACGATGGTCTCTTGAGCAAGCTTCCAGCATATGGCATACCGACCGGGCTCTGCGACTGGATATCTGATTTTCTGAGGGAACGGTCGATTCGAGTAGTCTTAGACGGCTACTCCTCTGACCTAATGGCAATTAATGCCGGGGTACCTCAGGGATCTGTTCTCTCTGCAACTTTATTCTTGCTGCACATTAATGACCTCCTAACTCCAGGCATAATTGGATATGCTGATGACAGCACTGTTGTTGAGAGATATATATCCAATGCGCGAACGAGCGCCCATGAAATCCAGGTTTTGAGAGAGTCTATGATTGAGCGCGTTGATTCGACCTTGCGGAATGTGCCCGATTGGGGCGAATCTAACCTGGTCAAATTCAACGCCTCCAAAACACAAGCGTGTCTATTCTCCGCAAAAAAGAGCACCTTTACTCTTACGCCCACTTTCCAGAATGTATCTGTTCCCATCACCGACCAACTAGGGCTTTTGGGCGTCACTATAACGTCCAAATTAAACTTCGGACAACAAATTGAGTCTATGGCAAAAACGGCTTCAAAAAAATTGGGTATCATCTCGAAGGTCCGGCGGTACTTCAGCCCTGAACGGCTCCTCAACTTATACACAGCCCAAGTGAGGTCTTGCATGGAGTACTGTAGTCACCTTTGGGATGGTTCTGCCAAATACCAGCTCGAAGCGCTAGACTCTGTTGACCGAAGAGCCCGAAAACTCATAAATAACAACAACCTTACAAATAAAAAATTGCAGACGCTGGAGCATCGTCGTAAGGTTGCTTGTTTGACAGTATTTTATCGGCTACATTTTGGTGAGTGTGCGAGTGCTCTTTTTGACCAAATTGAACCCACCCCTTTTTACCACCGGACTACCAGACGCAGACAGAACTTCCATCCTTATATAGTGGATTTACCAAGAAGTCGAACAAAACGCTTCGATAGTTCCTTTTTGGTACGGATTGCCAAGGTGTGGAACAATCTGCCTGCGTCTGTTTTTCCTGACCACTACAGTCCTGGAACTTTTAAGTGTCGAGTGAATAGGTTTCTCGTGGATGGACGTGTAACACCATAGTCTTCATGCGCACTTTCCATCAGGTGGCATGGAAGACAAACGTCCTATCCTTACAATATAAAAAAAAAATTATGCAAATCTCAAATAAACAAACACTTGACAACGAACTACCACGAAATACGGGCAAATAAGATGGCGAATTGTGGCACGTACCTACAGCTGTCAAATGATCTTTGACAGTGTGTGGCACACATAGCAATATCTAAAATATGTATGTCTCTTTCATCATATGCAAACCTAGCCGTAAAAAAAGAGAAAAATATATATTTTTTGTTCTATACCATATATGAATGATATTTGTATACGTATAAATGCTATATGTTGACAAGGGCGCCTCTATAGAATAGAACTTAATGGTTTGGAGTTTGGACATATTATTCAGGAGTTTGGCTATTCAAGCGCGGAACTTGCGGAACGAGTTTGAGCATTTTATTTTTGGTAATATAGTGAGTTGCATCGTCATTATAACACATAGATATTTTGATATTGTATGGTGCGAAATGAGGTTAACAATAGTATGACATCAAAATATCATATTTCATAAATTTGGTCGGTTGGCCATTCAATCAATCAATCAATCAATTCTTTATTGCTTTCCAAATTTTACAGGTGGTAGGTATACATTGTTGAGGTTTTAAGATAATACGTAAAATTATGGACCTAGTATAGGTACTGCAATGCAAGAGAGGATTCGTCAGTGAACATTTGATTTAAGTCTTAAATTATTTTTATATCAATTTTACTATAAATGTAATTATTATAGTTCGGCCGTTCAGAGAATGCGTTCCTGACACATCGCGATTGAACTGACGACGTAACTTTGTAATGGCGTTGCAGTTACGATCAAAAATATTTTTGCTGGTTGTTTACCGTTTTAACAATTGATGAGCATTGAAACAACATTATTATATCAATAATCAATGAATTTTATAATTTCGGGCCAAACTGAGTGTCAAATAACTTGTTAAACAATATTTTTCAAAATCTATACTGCGCTATTACAAGGTTATGTCAAAGCTTTATATTTGTAGTGCTGTGCTGACAATAACAGGCTATAACAGTATCGTAATCTGTTCTTAAACAGGTATACTTTATGAAATAATACGTTTTGTTTTTCTTTTTAAGAATTTGAAAATAATGGACTATAAGATAATTTTTTTTAAATTAAAAAATAAAACTATGACCAAACCGAATGCGCGAAAAAAAGTTGGTTACAAGCAAAAGGCATTGACGCAAATATGCAGATGCTAAAAGCAGAGCTAATTAAATTAGTTAAAGAAAATAAAGTGGCAAATGTGCGATACCAAATCGATGAACTGGCTCTGGAGTACGGTCATCGCGTTCTAAGAATTCCATCGTATCATTGCCAATATAACGCGATGGAGCTAATCTGGGCTCAAATAAAAAGTTACGCCGCCCGCCACTATACTTCCCCGCCATTCAGCACGAAAAAGATGATGACCCTGTTAAAAGAAGCCTGCGGGGACGTCACTAGAGATGACTGGGCAAAGGTTGTTGAAAGACTAAAAACCTGATTATGGAACATTTTGACCGAGATATCAGGATTGATTCTGTTATTGATAATAAAATAATTATACATGTAGGCGAAGATGATGATGAAGACACTACCTCCTTAAGCGAATCGTAGTCTGGTTAATATTCTGTACGCACATTCAATTAAATGTACTTTATTGCATAGAAATACAGATTGTAACTTTGTAACAAAAAATAAATAAAACAGTTTTATTATATTTATATTATCTTTTTTTGGTTTCCACTTAAATTACTAACATATAAATTTAAAATGATTCCGCCAATTTAAAAAGAAAATAATCTTAAAGATAACGCCACGTTTCATTTTGGAGGAACGGTAACGAACTCAGTGTTATGTTGTGCCCATCACTAGTCGTGACTAACTGATAGGTGTCAGGAACGCATTCTCTGAACGGCCGAACATTAATGATTAATACTTTCTTATTAAAATTTATCATTTAAATAGTCATTCACCGTGTAGTACCACTTTGTCAGTAAAAGTTGTTTTAATAAATGTATAAAATGTTTATCTGTTTCTTCATTGCGTACGTGTGTGGGAAGATGATTGTACAATTTAATATAAGATGACTGAGGGCCAGTTGAGTGTATATGTAGTCGGGATGTTGGCTGAATTAGTTTGTTTTTCCTAGAGGGTCTGAGCTGGTATTTGTTGGGTAGGTACATTTTCTCTTTTTATGTAGAAATCGGGATATTTTCGGACAAATTTACAAATTTCTAGAATGTGGGGAATGCAAGGGAGTGAAAGAATTTTAAGGTTTTTAAAATAGGATTTACAGCTGTCAGTGTTTTCAATATTTGAAAGTATTGTAAGTAACCTTTTTTGCGCTATAAAAACAGCAGTGGCATTAACACTATTTCCCCAGAGGATTACGCCATAGGTAAGCCAAGAGTAAGCATAGGCATAATAAACTATTAGTGCTGTTAGTCGATTTTTTTACTTCACGGAGCGTATATGCGAATCTAGCTAGTTTTAGTCTGACTGCATCAACGTGAGTTTTCCAATTTATGTTTGAGTCTATGTTAAGTCCTAATAGGGTGAATACGCTTACTTTTTCGATGTTTGTATTATTGTATGTAAAATTTATGTCAATTTGTTTTTTTTTGATAGGGGTGGAATGGAATTAATTTATTTATACTTATTAAAATTTATGTTTAGATTATGGTCCTTTAACCAGTTTATTATTATGTCAAAAGTTAAGTGTAATTTATTATTAATGTCAGAGTTGGATTCAAAAGATGTTAGTAGGGAGATGTCGTCTGCAAATAACACCGAAGGTGTGTTAATTCAAGTAATGGAGCAGCGAGCTGGTCGCCAAAAAATCGGTAAAAAAACAATTGAGTCACATTAGTTGCTGGAAAATCTCAAGTAAGTAGGTTAGGTTAGGTTATCTATTGGAGGTCAAGGTACCAATTTTTTATGAAGAATGAATTAGCCTTTTTTTATAAAATATGGATGGGACGTCTATCTTCCATGACACCTGATGTTGAGTGAAAATAAAGACTAAGGTGGTACACGTCCATCTACGAGAAACCTATTCACTCGACGCTTAAAAGTACTAGGACTATACTAGGTCTGTCAGGTCTGGGAAAAAAGACGCATGCAGTTCATTCCAAACCTTGGCGACCTGTATCATAAAGGAACTGTCAAAGCGCTTAGTTCGACTTTTCGGAATATCTACCACATACGGATGGAAGTTCTGTCTGCATCTAGTTGTTCGATGGTAAAAGGGTGAGGGTTCAATTTGATCAAACAGAGCACTCGCGCACTCACCAAAATGTATCCTGTAGTACACGGTTAAACAAGTAACCTTACGACGATTTTCGAAGCTACTTGAGCCATGGACACAATTTGTTGACCGAAGTTTAAACTGGATGTTACAGTTACGCCTAAAAGCCCTAGATGGTCAGTTATGGGGACAGATACCTACATTTTGGAAAGTGGGCGTTAATGTGAAGGTGCTCTTTTTTGCGTAAAATAGACACGCCTGATTTTTGGAAGCGTTGAATTTGACCAAATTCGACTCACCCCAATCGGATACTATCCGTAAGGTCAACCAACGTGCTCAATCATTGACTTTCTTAAACTCTGGATTTCGCGGGAGCTCGCTCGCGAGTTAATACGTACCTCTCTACAACAGTGCTGTCATCAGCATAACCAATAATTCCCGGTGTTAAAAGGTGTGCAAAAAATGTGCAGCAAGAATAATGTTGCAGAGAGAACAGATCCCTGAGGTACCCCGGCATTAATTGCCATTGGTCGGAGGAGTATCTAAGACTACTCGAACTGACCGTTCCCTCAGAAAATCAGATATCCAGTCGCAGAGCCCAATCGGTATGCCATATGCTGGAAGCTTACTTAAGAGACCATCATGCCAGACCCTGTCAAAGGCCTTGGAAATGTCTAAGGATACAGCTATTGCTTCACCATGAACCATGACCCTCCAAGGCCTCACTCCATAGGTGAGTGGCATACACGAGTAGATCGCCGGTTGAGGTTGTGAACGGTACCCATTGTAGGTCGGAACTGATTTAATTGGGATGGGATTTTTCCTTGGCAATGTAGACGAGAATTTTCCGCGAAGATACTAGCAAATAAATCTGCTTTCTCCTTAGCAGTGTGGCCCAGAGAACCGTCGGGTTTCTTCAGTGCTGGCAGCGACGGGCGACAAAAGTTCGTTTCAACCGACTTTGCAAGGGACCAGAAAGCTGTAGTTCCCGACGGGTATGCTGCTATTCTGTCTTCAATACGGCCTTTGTGGGCAAAACGAGATCTTTTGGCGGCAGCAATGTAACTTTTCTAAAGCTCATGCGAATCCAGGGCTTTGTTTCTGCGAGCATTTGCCCATGCTTTGTATGCTTCCCACTTTCGCCAAGCAATGAGAACCTAATACATACTGCCAGTCTCATCGCTACTAAGCTTGGCACGACCTTGGAGGAGGCCGACGTGGTGGAGGTGTACCGCGCCGGGCCGCGCCGCGCCGTCGCGCTGTTGCCGACCGGCGCGGTTGTGCGCCCGCAACCTATAGTACTGCGCGTCACTAGGCGATCTATCAAATTACGCTTGCTAAAGGCTGCTCGCGAACGTAAATCACTCACATCTGCTGAACTTTCCAACATAAAACAAGTAAATCCAGTTTATCTTAATGAGAGACTAACCAAAACAAATAGACAGTTATTACAACTAGCCCGTGCTGAAAAGATAAAACATAATTGGAAATATGTTTATGTTAGGAACGGAGCCATTTTAGCACGAAGAGCAGATGGGGAAAATGAATATCGTATCAGAAGTGAAGACGACATCCAGTCGGTTTTCTTAAATGGAAAACAGCGCAACTCGAATCCATAACTGGAACCGAAACAATTTCTATGAATGTCTCTACTCTTTTTGCAATTAATTTCTATCACACTTGTTATTTTTTTTTGTTTAACATACTTTTTCTTGTAAAAACCACTAACATTTTTTTATTTTATTATTATTATCATAATTGTAATCCTATTTATAAGCAATAAATTCTAGAAAACAATAACTTTTTTATAAGGATAATTACCTTTCTACCTATGCATACTTAATTCAATCTTTTTATCTTTTTAGGATTGGCTTTGTTTATTATTATTTTATAGACCAATATAGTAATGTACGTAAGGAAAAATGTGCGTACTTTTAATTTTGCTTGCTGTTTCGATCTCTTGACATATATTGTAATGATCAGTCTTATCTGATTTATAATTTAATTAATTTACTACATACTCATACATTATTATTCCGTGAATTGCTGATTGATTTTAACGAATTGACTTTTACGTGTGCAATCTCAATTTTTAAGGTTTATGGACTTTTTTGGATCGAGATTAATGAGCGTCGCTTATATTTAAAAAAATGATTAATAATAAGGAAACACATTTGACGTTGGGCTTGCTTAATGTTAGATCGTTGAATACTGGTAAGGAAGAACTCGTAGTGACTGTTGAACAATTTAGTACAGATATATTGGCTATAAACGAAACCTTCCTAAGAGAAGGAGAGGAAAACTTTGTTCTGGCTCTTCCAGGTTACACATTTAAGCATGTCCCTAGAAAAGCAAACAATAGAGGAGGTGGCGTGGCCTTCTATATAAAACGTGGCTTGCGCACCCGCACCCGGCCGCACCCCGCGTCGCGCCTTGAACAAATGTGGATAGAGCTCACTCTACCCGGAAAAATCCGTGTCGCCGTGGGAACCGCCTACCGCCCGGAGTCCGGCCTGACAGTGAGTGATGCAATCGACGCGTGCACATATCTTCTTATTTACAGACTTTAATGTAGATTTACTGAAGGAACAAACCAGTACTGCAATACAAGTTGTTAGTTTTTTGAACGACCATAGTCTGCATCAACTAGTAAAAAAGCCAACAAGAATACACAATAACTCGGCAACTCTACTTGACTTGGTGATTACTAACTCATGGTGAGTACAACATAATTCTTCTCTCAGTGACCACGCCTATGTTTCAGCCATATTTAAAACTAGCTGTGCCCGCGGCTCCGCTCGCGATAATTTCGGGATCAAAAGTATCCTATGTTACTTCTAGTACCTCTCATGATTCGTCGAGTAGTTTTTGCGTGAAAGCTGAACAAATATCCACGCTTTCATATTTATAATATTTGTAAGGATAAGGATTGACATTTTATAATATTTGACAATTAATTGTTTAGATCACTTTCACATGAGGCTTAAGTATCTATGGAACGAAAATACTTCAGCGCAAAGCTTCCGAGTAAACTATATTGAAAGTGGACCCATCCGGCACGTGAACATGAAGATTTCTAGAACTGCTAACCCGGGAAAGAGTGACGTACAACTGACCATGCGAGAAACAACTGACACCGAGATCTACTCCAGCAACACGAAAAGTCTGCCCTTGAGCCTTATTAATTGTCATTGCAAAACACACCGATACTGGGAATTGCGTTCTTTTAAATTGGAATGGACAATTATTTGGTATTATGAGAATTCTGGGAATAAAGACGGTTTACCTGTTAAAATTTGAGATATCCAAATCACATGACATACCCAGAAATATGTACTTACAACTTACAACAGAAAAAGAAATGAAAATAAAGCTGAAACGCCTGTGCGATGCTATCTTCCTATACCTACTTCACTTAAAAATAAATACCTATAACTACAATAATTAATAAAAGTACCTACGCTTTTACCTAAAAAATACAAAAAAAACTGAACATAAATTAGCCGAAATTTGGAATTTGACCGAATATTTAAACACTACCAAAACAACTAATAGGTACCTATTTATAAAATAACAACGAAAGAAATTCAAATAAACTGTTTAAAGACTAAAAGTTGCGCTGATAAGCACGGTTTATAATATCAATTATTGTCTGTCAATAAAGTCGAACGCTTTGATATTGAATGAATTTTAAAACTTGCGCTCGCCTCCCGCCTTTTTATACCTACCGCCGCGAGCCGCGTCGAGCGCGGTAACCGTTACGCAAAAATAATCCTTATATCATTCAGTGTTCACGCGCGATGGGTTATTAGCGTATTTCATGTATAAGTTTGGTGTTTCTATACCGATTTCTATGATTCTTTTTTTATTGAATAGGTAATAATGTTATTTTTTTTTAATTAGGGATGAGTGAGAGTATTATAAACGTAAGAGTAAACAAATATAATCAGAACTGCTAAGCTATCGGAATTTACACGTGTTACTGTGAGTCAACCATAAAATATAGACATTTACTGTTGTGAAATATATTTTATATAATTTTATGAAGAATATTTCTGTCATACATGATTTCTATGTAGCTTTAACCATTAAGGCTGCCCACGCGACGGAAGCTTAAAAAATGAAGTAATTTCTCCCGTTTTCCCAACATTTCCCTTCACTGCTCTGCTCCTATTGATTGTAGCGTGATAATAAGTATACTATAACCTGCCCAGGAGTACGAAGAAAAATTTTACCAAGTTTCGTTAAAATCCGTCGAGTAGTTTTTGTTTCTATAAGGAACATACAGACAGACAGACAGACAAAAATTTTACTGATTGCATTTTTGGCATCAGTATCGATCACTTATCACCCCCTGATAGTTATTATGAAAAAATATTTCATGTACAGAATTGACCTCTCTACAGATTTATTATAAGTAATATAGATAGATAGATAGATAGATATAGATTAAAAAGCCTAAACCTCCACCACG
>CALYBW010000161.1:0-18500 GCA_944452665.1 Stenoptilia bipunctidactyla
AAAATTTATTAACCCCCGACGCAAAACGAGAGGGGTGTTATAAGTTTAACGTGTCTGTGTATCTGTGTGTCTGTGTATCTGTCTGTGGTATCGTAGCTCCCAAATGGATGAACCGATTTTCGGTTAGTTTTTTTTGTGTTATAGATAATTTTATCCCGAGTGTTCTTAGCCATGTTTCATGAAAATCTGTTTAGCCGTTTGAAGATCATCAGCTCTTTTCTAGTTGATGAGGGGATCTGACTACCTTCCATATGTCCTATCGATGCGAAATTTGGTACCGTATTGCTTCAATTATATTCAAAGTATATGGTAAGGTAACCATGACCTGATCAGCCGTTTGAAGGTCATCAGCTCTCTAATAGTTGATGAGGGGATCTGAATAGCTTCCATAATGTCGTATTGATTCGAAATTTGGTGCCGTATTACTACAATTACATTGAAAGTATATGGTAAGGGAACCTATTAATGGGTTACACAGAGCCAAGTATGTTTATATTAAAATGAGGACATGTCCTATATATATACATTGATGAGGGGTTCTGACTAAATTCCATATGTCGTATCGATTCGAAATTTGGTGCCGTATTACAACAATGATATTGATAGTATATGGTAAGGTAAACATGACCTGATCAGCCGTTTGAAGGTCATCAGCTCTCTAATAGTTGATGAAGGGATCTGACTAACTTCCATATGTCGTATCGATTCGAAATTTGGTGCCGTATTACAACAATGATATTAAAAGTATATGGTAAGGTAACCATGACCTGATCAGCCAATTGAAGATCATCAGCTCTCTAATAGTTGATGAGGGGATCTGAATAGCTTCCATATGTCGTATTGATTCGAAATTTGGTGCCATATTACTACAATTACATTGAAAGTATATGGTAAGGGAACCTATTAATGGGTTACAGAGAGCCAAGTATGTTTATATTAAAATGAGGACATGTCCTATATATGAAAAAAATATCAAGTAAGGTCTAAGAAACGTTTAACTTTAATGAAAAATGTACCTACTTTATTTTATTACTTAAATACATAGGAAGTTTAAGTGCCAAAGGAACCCGTCGTCGTGACTATTTTAGACTTGTTTATAGTTTGAGCTCTCTGCATAAAAATTTGAACATCTTTTTGAACAAACGATATCGAGTCCTCTAGGTAATTTAGGTTAAATCTACCAATGGATTATAAAATTCGCGAGCTCATTTTCCAATATTTATCATTATAATTGCACTCATCTTGTCCTTAAACATATTAAATAAGTACAACACACAAAACAAAACTCATAAACTTATGTTTTCACGATCATCTCACTGCGAAAATACAAGTGAGAAGTTTTCGAACGCGTTTACGTTTACGTTACTATTCGAAACGTCAAAAACACAACTCGCACTCACAAAACATTTCAAACTACCAATCACGTGCAATATCGTTCTCACTTTCGAATGCGAGGGGGTCGATTGTTTACGACGTAAAAACTCAGACTCAGGAATTAAGTTTCCCATTATTGCCACTAGTTGGCGTTGTTTCGATCCCATACAAAACGAAATTTACGTTAACGAGATGGTGAAGTTAAAAAAACTCGCACTAGGCACACTGAAACATATATCAATAAACTGTACCTAAACTGTACCTAATAAAAAAATATTTCACACGGTGATATCTGTCTGCTTGGGTAATAACGTTCTTACATACTGGGCTGGGAGCAAACTACAAACAGAGAATGTGAAGTTCTGTAGGTATGTAAAAATATACAGAAGCTAGTTACGTCATCGGCCCACGACCGTTACAGTAAGAGCGTGAGACTGTCTACGCTGCAGTTTTGGATGGTATAGTTCGGCGAATAAGCAATTAAACATAGGCAGTTGACTAAGATAAAAAATTGTAATGTTGCATCCAGCTCTGCGACCATAGGTTACGTCTCTATAAGTATAAACATTAAGTTTAATTATAAGTAAATTTCAAATAAATCTTTAAATTTAAAATTAAATAAGTGTTTTTAAGAAGTGGTTTCAACTGCTCCCGAACTTGACTGACTGTAACGGTTATTTAATGTATAATGAAAATTATTCATTAATACCTACCTACGCCCCGTAAGGATATTATGTTTTAAGACATCATTTGATAAGATTTTTTATACAAAATCTCTACGATTTTATGCAGAATTAACTCTTTGTAGAACTAAAGAAGCAATATCCCGAAATAAATCCAGAACTTGAAGTTTAAGTCTCAAGTTTAGAAAGCTAATTTTCAACCCACTGTGGGACGCTTCGACGTACCTAACGGTTTGCATACACCAAAACCGTGTCCATCAGGATGGCGTGAGAGATGTCTGAATAGTCCCAAAATTTGCACGAAACAACTGTACCTAAACTGTACTAAACTGTACCTATGTGAAAAAAAACTGTACCTCAAGCAAGTCAATAAAAAAATAATAGTGATATACAGGGTTATTGGTAATTAGACCGGATCCTTTTTAGGGGTGGTAGAGGATGTCATTTGCAACAATTTGACTATACATTGTGATATCCGGAAATGGCTCATTTTTTTTATATTATTTTTTTTAATTTTTTTTTAGGATATCCAGTTTTCCTACTTAAAAATTCAATAAAAAAAAAGTAATAAACCGATTTCAATTCTGTTTGCAGTTTTAGAGAGACCTTGTTACAGCTCTTAATAATAAATAACAATATCATACTAATGTGGACCCATCCAGAAACTTGAGGCTGTTTCATAAAAAAATAATAATATTTTTTATAAAATTGTTTGCAAAAACAATTATTATCTCCACAAAAACGCTAGTAAATTCAGTCTGCATTTTATTTAAAAAACATGTACAGTTTGTGTGCTATCCAACGAGGTAAAAAAGTTGGTGGTTTATTACACAGTTGCAGAAATAATGCGATAACAAAAGACTTAGGTAGAGACATTCCGAGAAAGGGTTTTAGACTAAGGTATCCATGTTGAATGCGCCGTCTCGCTCTTGCTTGTGTTTGTTGCACGAACAATGTGAACCCAGTTTGCTCAGGCACTTCGTACTGTTTAGACGCTCTTTTCAACCCTTTATCACGATAAAACTTCGACCTTGCTAACGTTATTGGACTTGTGTAACTTCTTTTTCTGTGATTCGGCTAGTGAACTGGACTCTGTGATTGATTGCTTACCCGACGACTTGGCTTATACTAAAGGACCTGATCATGGCTGCGGAGCCCCGCGACCACCTACCTCGTGTTCGAGAGTTCACAAACGAAGAGTATGCGGACATACTCTTTTGCTATGGTTTTGCCAATGGCGTCAGTACACATGCTCGAACGGAATATCAGTCTCGATTTCCAGAGCGCCGTTTACCCCATATGAGTGTGTTTGACGGAGTTTACCGGCGAGTACGAGAAACTGGTCGTGTTCAAAGACGACAAAGCGATGCTGGACGACCTCGTATTTATCAATCGGAGGAAGAGGAACAGATAATTCGCATGTTTGAGCAAGATCCGACGACCTCAACAAACGTCATTGCACGACGTCTTGGCATGTCGCAATGGAAAATATGGAACACAATGCACGGGTCAAGACTCTACCCGTATCATTTGACTCCGGTACAAGTTATACAAGACGGAGATCCTGCACGTAGAGTCGAATTTTGCAGATTCATGTTGAATACAGACATGGAAGATGCCAATTTTTTATTAAAAATTTTATGGACCGACGAGTCCAAATTCGATCAAGATGGATTAACGAATTACCATAATATTCATTATTGGGCCCCAAAAGAAGACGGTAACCCAAACAAGAAAAGATTAAAAGGATCACAAAGAAGGTTTTCCCTTAATGTGTGGATGGGCATTATTAAGGATGAATTGATCGGCCCTTTTTTCCTGCCCAACAACCTCAATGGAGAAGCATATGAAGTTTTTTTGCGAAACGAACTTTATGAGTTACTCAGTCATGTACCTCTTGAAACCCGAAGGAACATGATTTACCAGCATGATGGTTGCCCCGCACATTTTAGTTTAAGCGTCCGTGAGTGGCTAAATCGTCAGTTTCCCAATAAGTGGATTGGCAGAGGAGGACCCATTCCGTGGCCGGCCAGGAGTCCCGACTTGACTCCTGTCGACTACTACGTATGGGGTCACATGAAAAGCTTGGTGTACGACGAGACTCCTGGACCTGTGGCAACCATCGAAGAATTAAAACAGCGCATAATAAATGCAGCAGAAAAAATTAAAATGAACTTAAAGACAAGTGTCGTTAAAAGTAATTTACGCAAACGTATGCGTCTCTGCATTCAAAATAGGGGCTCACATTTTGAGAATGTACTGTAAAAATCATAAATACACAATAATTACAAAATCATAATCTTTTATTTCTTCAAAATAAATTAAGTTAAATTAAGAAAGTATTTCTTCCATAACTACTTCTCATGGATACCGTCTAAAACCCTTTCTCGGAATGTCTCTACCTGAGTCTTTTGTAATCGCATTATTTCTGCAACTGTGTAATAAAGCACCAACTTTTTAACCTCGTTGGATAGCTAACAAAGTGTAGATGTTTTTTAAATAAAATGCAGACGGAATTTACTAGCGTTTTTGTGGAGAAAATAATTGTTTTTGTAAACAATGTTATAAAAATAATTTAAAAAATTTTATGAAACAGCCTCAAGTTTCTGGATGGGTCCACATTAGTATGATATTGTTATTTATTATTAAGAGCTGTAACAAGGTCTCTCTAAAACTGCAAACAGAATTGAAATCGGTTTATTACTTTTTTTTTTATTGAATTTTTAAGTAGGAAAACTGGATATCCTAAAAAAAATTTAAAAAAAATAATATAAAAAAAATGAGCCATTTCCGGATATCACAATGTATAGTCAAATTGTTGCAAATGACATCCTCTACCACCCCTAAAAAGGATCCGGTCTAATTACCAATAACCCTGTAGACACGCCGTTCTGACGTCAGCTTGGCGCGCATAGTCGTGTATCGCTCCAACGTGTGGGAATTATGTGCTCGAACTTATTTCAATAAACTGTACCTAAACTGTACCTAATAAAACTGCCAATAAAAAAAAATTTCACACGCTGATATCGGTCAAATCCATAATTTTTTTACTGCCCATTTTTTTTTATAATAATGTATTCATTATAAGGATTGGTCAAATTTATATCAAATATCATATTTATAATAGTAAACGCTCTCAAAACTTGAACATAAAACAAGATATAAAACCTAAAAAAAAATCCCACCATAATATTAAGTTAAGCCTTTTTTGTGGACGGTACAAACATTTTCAATGATCAGGTTAAGTAAATAAAACATTTTTCATTTATTTAAGAATAATTGAGCATTTTAAATGCAAAAAAACATTATTAAAAACATTGCAATGCTTCACTTTAACTGGGATTCACAATTTCTGTAAAGAAATTGATCTCGGGTGGTCTTAGCTGCAAAGCTTATACCATTAGATGGAGCTACGTTAGCAATATAACGTAAAAACAAAAATGTGGTAAGTAATTTCGAGGCGTAGCGCCAGGCCCCGATAGCTCAGTTGGAAGAGCACTCGTCCGGCAAACGAGAGGTCCCAGGTTCGGATCCTGGTCGGGTAATTTTTATTTATCACATTTTTCATTTATTTAAGAATAATTGAGCATTTTAAATGCAAAAAAACATTATTGAATAAAACCATTTTAATTTTTGATAAATTATTATGTTATTAAATAAACAGTACTTATACATATAAAATCTTAGAAATAGTAATGAAATTTGTATTTTCTTAAACGAATAATTAAACGGATGTAGTGGAGTATCTGCACGCGAAGAGAGGACTGTACATGAGGGTCGAGCGGTTGGAGTCCCGTCACAGATTCAGTTTTAACTCCTTTGTGGTGAGAATGCCGTGTATGTGTGGACTGAGGGCCCATTTTTATTTTTGGGGATTTTTGCAGCTTAACTAATATCAGTGTTTAGTAAAAGTTGTGGTAATATTTGTAAAATAAAGCATAGAGTTTGTAAAAGAATAATACAAAAGATATATCGTTTTAAGTGGGTCCCTCAGTTCACACACATAAGTTCCCAAATCTAGATGTATAATGAGTTCACCCACAAATTTTAGTAACAGACCTTTAGTAAAACATGAATAAACATCTACACAACATTAAAAAACCTAATATGAATAGATAATAAACTATTACAAACGTCTTTGTGTGGTCCCTGAGGGCCCGTATAAATTTTGTTCATAATTAATAGATTATAACATGAACGTTATCTATTCATAAGCCAGGCTTTAGTAAAAATGACAAGGAAGATTATAAAACTCAAGAAAGATCATAAATAGTGGTAAATATTGTGCACTTTACGTTTTTGTTGGTGGTCCCTCAGTTCACACACTATGCAAATGCTAATTGTTTAAAATATTATTAAATACAACAATAACTAAAATTTGGAGCATTTCAGTGCTTAGTAATTTTTTTATATTATCGATCTGTATTTATCTCTTCACTGGTTTTATTGTTATTTTACCAAAAAATTACAAATTAGGTTTTTCATACTAGTAGGATGACCATAATTTTGAAATAGAATATTGTTTCAAGAACCACACATTAAGTTTGCAAGTTCCTGCATAGCCATGAAGTGTGAGATAATCTATATCTATCTATATCTTCTATATCTTCTATATCTATCTATATCTATCTATATCTATTCTATACTTATAATAAATCTGTAGAGAGGTCAATTCTGTACATGAAATATTTTTTCAAAATAACTATCAGGGGGTGATTAGTGATCGATACTGATGCCAAAAATGCAATCAGTAAAATTTTTGTCTGTCTGTCTGTCTGTATGTTCCTTATAGAAACAAAAACTACTATACGGATTTTAACGAAACTTGGTAAAATTATTCTTTATACTCCTGGGCAGGTTATAGTATACTTATTATCACACTACAATCAATAGGAGCAGAGCAGTGAAGGGAAATGTTGGAAAAACGGGAGAAGTTACTTCATTTTTTAAGCTTCCGTCGCGTGTGCAGTCTTAACTCTTACGTTTATAATACTCTCACACATCCCTAATTTAAAAAAATAACATTATTACCTATTCAATAAAAAAAGAATCATAGAAATCGGTATAGAAACACCAAACTTATACATGAAATACGCTTTATTGACACACAATAGTTGATATTATAAACCGTGCTTATCAGCGCGACTTTTAGTCTTTAAATAGTTTATTTGAATTTATTTTGTTGTTATTTTATAAAATAGGTAGGTATTAGTTCTTTTAGTAGTGTTTAAATATTCGTTCAAATTCCAAATTTTGGCTTATTTATGTTCAGTTTTTTTTGTATTTTTTAAGTAAAAGCGTAGGTACTTTTACTAATTATTGTAGTTATAGGTATTTATTTTTAAGTGAAGTAGGTATAGGTAGATAGCATTGCACAGGCGTTTCAGCGTTTATCAGCGCGACTTTTAGTCTTTAAATAGTTTATTTTAATTTCTTTTGTTGTTATTTTATTAAATAGGTATTAGTTATTTTGGTAGTGTTTAAATATTCGGTCAAATTCCAAATTATTTATAGTTTCCATTTTATTTCTTAGCTATAGTTAGGACCTGTAACGTAGGTTGTTTTGTTAGGTAACTGACAGCCTTTCAGTTACCATCGATTAAAAATAAAATACACAATGCCACCTAAAAACGATTATCTTTATCTAGAACTTCGAGTCAAGCTAAGAGAATGACAATTACGCGTTCTCAAGAATCGGCAGAGGAAAGAGCACATCGGTTAAACTCTATGAGAGTTAGTGCCTCAACTTCTCGAGCCAATGAAAGCTCTCCAGAGAGCGAGATGCGATTAGCAGCTGACAGAGCGAGACGAGCTACATCACGGGCGTCGCAAAGCTCTTCTCAACGAGAGCTAAGGCGTACCTTGACCGAGAACAACATGCGTTATCCCGAGAAGCTAAAACTGCTTCACAACGAGAATTGCTGACCGCGAATGGCATACATTATCTCGCGAGTCTAAAACCTACACTGAGAGGGAATTAGGTCTCACAGCTGACCGCGAATGGCATACATTATCTCGCGAGTCTGAAACCTATACTGCGAGGGAATTACGTCTCACAGCTGACCGCGAACAGCATACATTATCTCGCGAGTCTGAAACCTACACTGCGAGGGAATTACGTCTCACAGCTGACCGCGAATGGCATACATTATCTCGCGAGTCTGAAACCTACACTGCGAGGGAATTACGTCTCACAGCTGACCGCGAATGGCATACATTATCTCGCGAGTCTGAAACCTACACTGAGAGGGAATTACGTCTCACAGCTGACCGCGAACAGCATACATTATCTCGCGAGTCTGAAACCTATACTGCGAGGGAATTACGTCTCACAGCTGACCGCGAACAGCATACATTATCTCGCGAGTCTGAAACCTACACTGCGAGGGAATTACGTCTCACAGCTGACCGCGAATGGCATACATTATCTCGCGAGTCTGAAACCTATACTGCGAGGGAATTACCTCTCACAGCTGACCGCGAACAGCATACATTATCTCGCGAGTCTGAAACCTACACTGAGAGGGAATTACGTCTCACAGCTGACCGCGAATGGCATACATTATCTCGCGAGTCTGAAACCTACACTGAGAGGGAATTACGTCTCACGGCTGACCGCGAATGGCATACATTATCTCGCGAGTCTGAAACCTACACTGAAAGGGAATTACGTCTCACAGCTGACCGCGAATGGCATACATTATCTTGCGAGTCTGAAACCTATACTGAGAGGGAATTACGTCTCACAGCTGACCGCGAATGGCATACATTATCTCGCGAGTCTGAAACCTACACTGAGAGGGAATTACGTCTCACAGCTGACCGCGAACAGCATACATTATCTCGCGAGTCTGAAACCTACACTGCGAGGGAATTACGTCTCACAGCTGACCGCGAATGGCATACATTATCTCGCGAGTCTGAAACCTACACTGAGAGGGAATTACGTCTCACAGCTGACCGCGAATGGCATACATTATCTCGCGAGACTGAAACCTACACTGAGAGGTAATTACGTCTCACAGCTGACCGTGAATGGCATACATTATCTCGCGAGTCTGAAACCTACACTGAGAGGGAATTACGTCTCACAGCTGACCGCGAACAGCATACATTATCTCGAGAGTCTGAAACCTACACTGAGAGGGAATTACGTCTCACAGCTGACCGTGAATGGCATACATTATCTCGCGAGTCTGAAACTTACACTGAGATGGAATTACGTCTCACAGCTGACCGCGAACAGCATACATTATCTCGAGAGTCTGAAACCTACACTGAGAGGGAATTACGTCTCACAGCTGACAGCGAATGGCATACATTATCTCGCGAGTCTGAAACCTACACTGAGAGGGAATTACGTCTCACAGCTGATCGCGAATGGCATACATTATCTCGCGAGTCTGAAACCTACACTGAGAGGGAATTACGTCTCACAGCTGACCGCGAACAGCATACATTATCTCGAGAGTCTGAAACCTACACTGAGAGGGAATTACGTCTCACAGCTGACCGCGAACAGCATACATTATCTCGAGAGTCTGAAACCTACACTGAGAGGGAATTACGTCTCACAGCTGACCGCGAATGGCATACATTATCTCGCGAGTCTGAAACCTACACTGAGAGGAAATTACGGCTTACAGCTGACTGCGAATAGCATACATTATAGGTTTACTTCATTACATATATTACAGCATACTCAGTGTAGGTTTCGGACTCGCGAGATAATTTTAGGGCAACATTTGTAATCTAAACAGTTCTTAGACAATATTCGCACTTATAATAGTGCATTTCAAATGACATCCATTGGTGCTCAACAAATCTCAGAAGGTCGTTTCATGCCTACTTTTAAGATACAAAAGTATCCTGTTTTTAACATAGGATACTTTTTATCCCGAAATTATCGTGAGCGGAGCCGCGGGCACAGCTAGTAAATAAATAAAATAAATAAATATTTTGAAACTACCACACAGCACCATCAAAATCTGTGGTAAGCTACTAAAGCTTGTGTTACAGGTAATAAATGGTTAACATGCTACACACATATTTTTCTTAAGTAAATACATACATAATTAACATATAAAAAACACACCCAGACCCGAATCAATTTAGAAAAGATAATTTCCTAAATTAACCAGTACCGAGAATCAAACCCGGGACCTCCACCTTGTTCGTATGGTTGTTACTTTTATACGCGTAGAACAGTTGTTGTTGTATGAGGGTTGTTCGGAATAGATCCACGGAGACACTCCAACTGTCCTCCCACCCTCTACACTGTAAACTTAGCTCCCTGTGAGCAATCTTAGCTTTCACACTTTGACACTGGGTTCACTATAACTGATTGGAGTAATTATTATTTTAAGTAAAAAATATTAAATGGTTCGCATAAACACGTCTGAACTTAGCAGAATCCGAGAGGGAAGGTACTATGAGATAAAGATTTTTTTAATTTAGATTTTTTTTTTGTAAACAATACCTAAGTAATAATTATTTTAGTTTAATTTTCAATATGTATTACGATTGAAGCTTATAAATAATATAAAACCTATTATGTACTTGCACAATAATAAATAAATAAATAATAAATAAATAAATATTTCTGACACTCACACAACATTATCTAGCCTAAATTAAGTTTCTTAAAGAACTTGTGTTATGGATACTAGATAACTGATATACTTAAGAAATATATAAACATACATATTGAATAAATACATATTTTTTATTAGAATAAATTTAAATAAACATATAAACATCCATGACTTGATGACTTATATCTGTGTTTATCACACAAATATCCGCCGCCGCCGGGATTCGAACCCAGGACCTCTGGCATAGACGGCAATGTATGTTACCGCTACACCAGCCGGTCGTCAAACAATATCCTAATAAATAAATGATCTTAAAAATAAATTAACTGTGTTTTTTTTTAAAGTGTGGACACCATATACCAGACTAGGTATGAAAATTCTAATTTGTAAATTTTTGGTAAAAGAACAATAAAACGAGTGAAGAGATAAATACAGATCGATAATATAAAAAAATACTAAGCACTGAAATGCTCCAAATTTTAGTTATTGTTGTATTTAATAATATTTTAAACAATTAGCATTTGCATAGTGTGTGAACTGAGGGACCACCAACAAAAACGTAAAGTGCACAATATTTACCACTATTTATGATCTTTCTTGAGTTTTATAATCTTCCTTGTCATTTTTACTAAAGCCTGGCTTATGAATAGATAATGTTCATGTTATAATCTATTAATTATGAACAAAATTTATACGGGCCCTCAGGGACCACACAAAGACGTTTGTAATAGTTTATTATCTATTCATATTAGGTTTTTTAATGTTGTGTAGATGTTTATTCATGTTTTACTAAAGGTCTGTTACTAAAATTTGTGGGTGAACTCATTATACATCTAGATTTGGGAACTTATGTGTGTGAACTGAGGGACCCACTTAAAACGATATATCTTTTGTATTATTCTTTTACAAACTCTATGCTTTATTTTACAAATATTACCACAACTTTTACTAAACACTGATATTAGTTAAGCTGCAAAAATCCCCAAAAATAAAAATGGGCCCTCAGTCCACACATACACGGCATTCTCACCACAAAGGAGTTAAAACTGAATCTGTGACGGGACTCCAACCGCTCGACCCTCATGTACAGTCCTCTCTTCGCGTGCAGATACTCCACTACATCCGTTTAATTATTCGTTTAAGAAAATACAAATTTCATTACTATTTCTAAGATTTTATATGTATAAGTACTGTTTATTTAATAACATAATAATTTATCAAAAATTAAAATGGTTTTATTCAATAATGTTTTTTTGCATTTAAAATGCTCAATTATTCTTAAATAAATGAAAAATGTGATAAATAAAAATTACCCGACCAGGATCCGAACCTGGGACCTCTCGTTTGCCGGACGAGTGCTCTTCCAACTGAGCTATCGGGGCCTGGCGCTACGCCTCGAAATTACTTACCACATTTTTGTTTTTACGTTATATTGCTAACGTAGCTCCATCTAATGGTATAAGCTTTGCAGCTAAGACCACCCGAGATCAATTTCTTTACAGAAATTGTGAATCCCAGTTAAAGTGAAGCATTGCAATGTTTTTAATAATGTTTTTTTGCATTTAAAATGCTCAATTATTCTTAAATAAATGAAAAATGAAAAATGTTTTATTTACTTAACCTGATCATTGAAAATGTTTGTACCGTCCACAAAAAAGGCTTAACTTAATATTATGGTGGGATTTTTTTTTAGGTTTTATATCTTGTTTTATGTTCAAGTTTTGAGAGCGTTTACTATTATAAATATGATATTTGATATAAATTTGACCAATCCTTATAATGAATACATTATTATAAAAAAAAAATGGGCAGTAAAAAAATTATGGATTTGACCGATATCAGCGTGTGAAATTTTTTTTTATTGGCAGTTTTATTAGGTACAGTTTAGGTACAGTTTATTGAAATAAGTTCGAGCACATAATTCCCACACGTTGGAGCGATACACGACTATGCGCGCCAAGCTGACGTCAGAACGGCGTGTCTATATCACTATTATTTTTTTATTGACTTGCTTGAGGTACAGTTTTTTTTCACATAGGTACAGTTTAGTACAGTTTAGGTACAGTTGTTTCGTGCAAATTTTGGGACTATTCAGACATCTCTCACGCCATCCTGATGGACACGGTTTTGGTGTATGCAAACCGTTAGGTACGTCGAAGCCTCCCACAGTGGGTTGAAAATTAGCTTTCTAAACTTGAGACTTAAACTTCAAGTTCTGGATTTATTTCGGGATATTGCTTCTTTAGTTCTACAAAGAGTTAATTCTGCATAAAATCGTAGAGATTTTGTATAAAAAATCTTATCAAATGATGTCTTAAAACATAATATCCTTACGGGGCGTAGGTAGGTATTAATGAATAATTTTCATTATACATTAAATAACCGTTACAGTCAGTCAAGTTCGGGAGCAGTTGAAACCACTTCTTAAAAACACTTATTTAATTTTAAATTTAAAGATTTATTTGAACGTTAAAATTAAGGGACCAAGTCTCCTATGTGTGTACTATTTTAGCTACCTAAATAAGTACATAAAATTTTCACAAAAAAGATAGTCCCTCCATTATGACGTCAAGATGGAGGGACCTTACTGATAGGTCTTTCCTGGAATACCCTACGTACTTAGTATTCTAACACCTTAATTCTACTTTAAAAATATTAATGTTGACTGTCTGAAATATATATCGTTTCAAAGATATTGAACTTGTATGTTGGTTCCTCCAAATTGATGATATTTTTTAATACCACGGGCAGATGGGCGGTTTATTTTAATCTTCGAATGATAAATATTTAATTCCTATTTGCTTCCTTCAAATCATGCAAAATGTATTATGCTAAAGTAGAAACAGGTGTCATAAACATTTTTTAACTTCGCATATTTTTTTATTCAAAATGACAGGTGACATGGGACTTACAAAATATCAATTTTGTGTGTTAAGGTAAAATGAAACAAGTTGAGTTTATTTAATCACGCGAAAACAAAAAACAAAGAGTCGACACCTTTTGTTTTTCTTTCATTGCTCAAAAATAAATTAGTGTGGTTTAGCTCTTTTTATTTAGATTAAAACCAGAGATTTCTTATCTTTATTCAAAGTTACTGACACATTACCCCTTTAAGTATCGAGTGAATAGGTTTCTCGTGGATGGACGTGTACCATCTTAGTCTTCATGCGCACTTAGTCTTCAAACGTCCTATCCTTATAATATAAAAAACACGAATGATTGAGCACTTAAAGGAAAGGAGGTATATCATTACCTAACTATATCATTCTCCTCCATTCTTTATTTACTTTCTGTGCTTAGCAACTAAATCCTGACAAATTTTCATAGAATTTTATGAGTTGGCGCAGCGGTCGAAATGTACACCTTTTAGCTCCGACTAGCACGATTTGTTTCGCCCAGAACGGTTAACCATATTCCTACCATATACCCAAAGACATCAAAAGCTTTATATCTGAACAATGTAGCGGTTGACCATTACAGCGATGTACTGTTTAGGAAAATATTCTTGACAAAACTACTATTGATAGACTTTGCAAAATAAAAATAAAAAAATGACATCCATCATTATTTCCAATATATATGTCGCAGTCATCTGGATGAATTAGCCACTCAATTGGATGCCTAGACCGAATCAACGGCCTAGGCCGATAGTTGATTGAACACGAAAAACTCAACGTTTAACAACTTGGCGTGTTGAAACTTAGCCCCTCGAAGATGGCTAACCAAAATTAAGCCAAGTGATTTAAATTTGGTACAGTTTTGGATAAAGTAATAAAACAAGTAGGTCATGGTAAAATTATCTGTCATGACGGAAAAACCAGTCAAGCAAAATTTTTTTTTATAACATTTTTTTTTATTTATTTCAATTACAAGGAAATAAAATCCATTGTGGCGCATCGCCAGGTGCTCCCGCACCACGCTCGCTTCGCTCGCTCGGATCGCGCGTATATATAAATATAATAAAATAAGTTCCGTTTTAATGTTTTAATATTTAAACCAAACATCATAAATTTAACAATATCCAATTTAACTAAATGGCTAAACAACGTTTAGGCAACTGGTTAAACGTTGCGATCAACGACTTGACTAATTGCCCTTAAGCCGGTTGAAACGGCCTAGGCGTCCAATTGAGTGGTTAATTCAACCAGATGACTATATTGTCCCCTTTGACGAGGAGGTATGGACCATTACCCACCAAGCTGGCCCAGAGCTGGGTCCCGAAATGGCTTCTGACAAACCCTAACGACTACTGTATACGAGTATACAGCACCCGGGACCGACTGCTTGCACTGCGTGCCCTCCGAAGCACGGAAGTCGTCGTGAAAAATGAATGGTCGGCGGTCACCCATCCAAGTATGTTAACTTCGGAATATTGCGTGAAAACGCACACTGCAGGAATTGTAAACCTTTTCAATAGAAACATTTTTATGATTAATACTACTTTTCATTTAATTTGCTGTTTCTACGATATTATAAGTACTGTTTATTTAATTACATAATAATTTATAAAAAGTAAAATGGTTTTATTTACCTGATCATTGAAAATGTTTGTACCGTCCACAAAAAGGCTTAACTTAATATTATGGTGGGATTTTTTTTTAGGTTTTATATCTTGTTTTATGTTCAAGTTTTGAGAGCGTTTACTATTATAAATATGATATTTGATATAAATTTGACCAATCTTTATAATGAATACATTATTATAAAAAAAATGGGCAGTAAAAAAATTATGGATTTGACCGATATCAGCGTGTGAAATTTTGTTTTTATTGGCAGTTTTATTAGGTACAGTTTAGGTACAGTTTATTGAAATAAGTTCGAGCACATAATTCCCACACGTTGGAGCGATATACGACTATGCGCGCCAAGCTGACGTCAGAACGGCGTGTCTATATCACTTTTAATTTTTTATTGAATTGCTTGAGGTACAGTTTTTTTTCACATAGGTACAGTTTAGGTACAGTTGTTTTGTGCAAATTTTGGGACTATTCAGACTATTCTCTCACGCCATCCTGACGGACACCCAAAACCTGACGGCCGATTTCGGGTCGGAGCTGTTCGGACGACTGTCTCGGACGTTCAACTGAATACACTGCAGACGATAACGGCCGTTGTCGGTGGAACTATGTAGTCTGACTGTGCATCATACAGAGCACAGACGTGTTTTTAAAAATGAAGGATTTCGAAAACCTGGTTGAGTACATCAGTTATACCCTTTGCGAAATTGGTCCCTCAGGTTACTCAATTTCTTTTTAATATCTGCCACCGGTACTTCCATTTTTGAAGCAACTTCATCCCATAGACGTTTCCTTATATCTCGATTATTGTAACTTTTTAAATGTCTTGTCCCACAGTGACGGTCTGTTATAAATGCAAGTAATAATTTTCCAATAAAATCCAAAAAACGACTCGATTGCAGAAAGAAGCCGCTAAAACTGCCAAAAAATCCGTTCGTTCAGACTCGTCAGTTGATCGTCCGTTTTCGGGCGTTATCGGACGATGTCGGTAGTAGCAGTGTATGCGCTCTCTTTCTTTTACTTACGTTTGATTTGATCGGCCGAGTTCGGCCGATGACTGATTTGGTTCTGTCATTTACTGTTCTATGGTATGGAGTTAAATAAAATAAAATATAGTTATTTTTCTTAAAATAAAATATATTTCTAAGTAAACATTGTTTTATTAAGTAAAATTATTGTTGAAAAAGAAAAAGATAATTAAATATTATTATCATAAAACCACATTTTTCGATACATCATTCTGTAGAGAGATATAAAGGCTTCTAAGGGGTTTTAAGAATATTTACAGTATAGTTACGACCACTTGGGACAAACATTTTAACCCAAATCCACCAATTTGAAGCTCTTCCTCTTCAATTACTATATTTAGATCTTGTAAATAAGCTGTATCGATACGTTTTAATTCACAGAAGTCAACATAAGTATTCTTCAATCCATCGCAATCCTCTTTCTGTCTCCAACTACTGAATCTGTTTTTTTCTTCTCTCTCTAGTGTATTTGATTTTATTTGGAAACTTTAGTGTAAGGTTGATGAGAAATATTTGGGAAAAACTTCACATTCTTATAAAAATATGAAAGAAAAAACTATTAAATTATTAAAGTCTGTAAATCCTTGAATATCAATCAAAAATATGTTTGATTTCATGATATTCTCTTAGTAAAAGATAACAGAAAGCAAGTTCTTAAACTGTTTCAAACTCAATTGACTACTGTAATAAAACTGTTAGAAGTTCGAATCTAATATACTGTTCGTGTAATAATAGTATATTATGTAACAAGTGAGCTAAGTCTCGGCTCATTATTAGCCCTCGCCTGCGGCTCGGGCTCAAATCACGGCCTCGACTGTAATTAGCAACGCTTACGAGTTACATACGACGTTTTTCAACACACTTGTGAGTAAAAGACAGACATACGTGGTCATAAAATTTACGCGTCAGTAGCCCTGTCCCATTACACGTACACACGCTATTGTTGCTTGGAGGCGATGAGCCGCTGCTGCTGCACGCGCGCCGCCTGTCCGCGCGCCGCCTGGACGCGCGCGCTCATACATGTAATGTATAACCCGGATCATTAAAATATGCTCTGTTTACTCGCATGTAATTTGCACTAAGGTACAATTCAACTTTGTAGGATTCATTATATTATGCACTAGGGTATAATATATAATAATAATAATAATAATATTCATTTAATTCAGGTAACTTAAGAATAGTACAAGATGTTTAAACTATATCTAAGACCCATAGTGAATATACCTTAACCTAAAATACATACAATATATACACTAATTTTTAATTATGCACGCGTGACTTATAGCCCAGTTTATAGTTCTAAATTCAATAGAATAAGGCTCACTTTACGAGCAAGTGTGTTGAAAATAATAATAATAAATAATATTTCTGACTCTCACACAACATTATCTAGCCCAAATTAAGTTTCTTAAAGAAGTTGTGTTATGGATACTAGATAACTGATATACTTAAGAAATATATAAGCATTATATTGAATAAATACATATTTTTATTAGAATAAACTTAAATAAACATATTATAAACATCCATGACTTGACGACTAATATGTGTGTTCATCACACAAATATCTGCCGCCGCCGGGATTCGAACCCAGGATGTCTGGCATAGAAGGCAATATACTTTTACCGCTACATCAGCCGGTCGTCAAATAAAAGTAAAGTAAAATAATAATCTTATAATATTTGTTGAGTTCATAGCACACAGATTCGACATTAATTTTAGTAACATTTATTTACACATTTGGAAACGAGTAAAATAAATAAACACATATATAAAACATAGGAACGCAATAAAAGTACACTACCCGGCAATAAATATTGCACATCGACCTTTGGAAAGAGACAATCGGCTAATTTCGGCTTCGTAGAGCGCTATCTCTCTCGCACGAAATACGATTACTTTACTTCCTATATCGCGCGTTCTATGTTGATGCAATTTCTGATAGTTACAAGTTTGAAGAAGTAGTATTTTTATATTTTTTTTACAATACAGGGTGTCCCGCTCACCTTATATAATACCTTCTCGGAGGTATTCTAGTACCTATAAGGATTACAGAAAAAACATGAAAAAAAGAAAAATATCGAAATTTATTTTTCAATTTTTGTATGTCAGCAATAACAGTCCGGTATCTATTAGGAGCTGTTAAAACAATTATGATTTGCTTCTTTTGATAATTATTAGTACTATAAATTTTGATAATTATTTTTTACTTTTGATAATTATTATAACTATATATTATTAGTATAAAATACACCAATTTTTCTATAGTAATAAAAAAAAAACATGTTCCCATTAGTAGTG
>CALYBW010000162.1:0-63011 GCA_944452665.1 Stenoptilia bipunctidactyla
GTCCCATTCCTTCAGAGTGGTCGAACCTCCAAATCCGCCTGAAAACAAAAAAGTTATTAAGAAAAACGGTATTAGGAAAGTTGATGTAAGGGCTGTTTGCGTACATTGCGCAAACACTTTAATACTGAAAATCTTGTTACTATTCTCGTTCTTTTTGTTTTATTGGTAGTTTCAGCAAGGTTTTCCTATTTTTCACGTTTTTCAGATTTTTACATAGATCACCCGTACAACTTAAATTGACAAACACTTTCTTTGTGTATAACAATAACTTTATGTACTAAGGTGGTTTCATATTTTGATATAGATTATTAAAACTAACCGAGGGGCTTCTTACGAGACCCTAAACACCCCCCTAGCTTTTCATTTAGTTTCAGTTTTTCACAAAACATCCCTAGTAATACTTGTAAATCAGCGTAAAATCAAAAGTTTGTTCTAAAAGTTTTTAAATTTCTATACTTACCCCTAGTTTTTATTCATTATTATTGTCCAGCTCGTCGTCCCATTCCTTCAGAGTGGTCGAACCTCCAAATCCGCCTGAAAACAAAAAAGTTATTAAGAAAAACGGTATTAGGAAAGTTGATGTAAGGGCTGTTTGCGTACATTGCGCAAACACTTTAATACTGAAAATCTTGTTACTATTCTCGTTCTTTTTGTTTTATTGGTAGTTTCAGCAAGGTTTTCCTATTTTTCACGTTTTTCAGATTTTTACATAGATCACCCGTACAACTTAAATTGACAAACACTTTCTTTGTGTATAACAATAACTTTATGTACTAAGGTGGTTTCATATTTTGATATAGATTATTAAAACTAACCGAGGGGCTTCTTACGAGACCCTAAACACCCCCCTAGCTTTTCATTTAGTTTCAGTTTTTCACAAAACATCCCTAGTAATACTTGTAAATCAGCGTAAAATCAAAAGTTTGTTCTAAAAGTTTTTAAATTTCTATACTTACCCCTAGTTTTTATTCATTATTATTGTCCAGCTCGTCGTCCCATTCCTTCAGAGTGGTCGAACCTCCAAATCCGCCTGAAAACAAAAAAGTTATTAAGAAAAACGGTATTAGGAAAGTTGATGTAAGGGCTGTTTGCGTACATTGCGCAAACACTTTAATACTGAAAATCTTGTTACTATTCTCGTTCTTTTTGTTTTATTGGTAGTTTCAGCAAGGTTTTCCTATTTTTCACGTTTTTCAGATTTTTACATAGATCACCCGTACAACTTAAATTGACAAACACTTTCTTTGTGTATAACAATAACTTTATGTACTAAGGTGGTTTCATATTTTGATATAGATTATTAAAACTAACCGAGGGGCTTCTTACGAGACCCTAAACACCCCCCTAGCTTTTCATTTAGTTTCAGTTTTTCACAAAACATCCCTAGTAATACTTGTAAATCAGCGTAAAATCAAAAGTTTGTTCTAAAAGTTTTTAAATTTCTATACTTACCCCTAGTTTTTATTCATTATTATTGTCCAGCTCGTCGTCCCATTCCTTCAGAGTGGTCGAACCTCCAAATCCGCCTGAAAACAAAAAAGTTATTAAGAAAAACGGTATTAGGAAAGTTGATGTAAGGGCTGTTTGCGTACATTGCGCAAACACTTTAATACTGAAAATCTTGTTACTATTCTCGTTCTTTTTGTTTTATTGGTAGTTTCAGCAAGGTTTTCCTATTTTTCACGTTTTTCAGATTTTTACATAGATCACCCGTACAACTTAAATTGACAAACACTTTCTTTGTGTATAACAATAACTTTATGTACTAAGGTGGTTTCATATTTTGATATAGATTATTAAAACTAACCGAGGGGCTTCTTACGAGACCCTAAACACCCCCCTAGCTTTTCATTTAGTTTCAGTTTTTCACAAAACATCCCTAGTAATACTTGTAAATCAGCGTAAAATCAAAAGTTTGTTCTAAAAGTTTTTAAATTTCTATACTTACCCCTAGTTTTTATTCATTATTATTGTCCAGCTCGTCGTCCCATTCCTTCAGAGTGGTCGAACCTCCAAATCCGCCTGAAAACAAAAAAGTTATTAAGAAAAACGGTATTAGGAAAGTTGATGTAAGGGCTGTTTGCGTACATTGCGCAAACACTTTAATACTGAAAATCTTGTTACTATTCTCGTTCTTTTTGTTTTATTGGTAGTTTCAGCAAGGTTTTCCTATTTTTCACGTTTTTCAGATTTTTACATAGATCACCCGTACAACTTAAATTGACAAACACTTTCTTTGTGTATAACAATAACTTTATGTACTAAGGTGGTTTCATATTTTGATATAGATTATTAAAACTAACCGAGGGGCTTCTTACGAGACCCTAAACACCCCCCTAGCTTTTCATTTAGTTTCAGTTTTTCACAAAACATCCCTAGTAATACTTGTAAATCAGCGTAAAATCAAAAGTTTGTTCTAAAAGTTTTTAAATTTCTATACTTACCCCTAGTTTTTATTCATTATTATTGTCCAGCTCGTCGTCCCATTCCTTCAGAGTGGTCGAACCTCCAAATCCGCCTGAAAACAAAAAAGTTATTAAGAAAAACGGTATTAGGAAAGTTGATGTAAGGGCTGTTTGCGTACATTGCGCAAACACTTTAATACTGAAAATCTTGTTACTATTCTCGTTCTTTTTGTTTTATTGGTAGTTTCAGCAAGGTTTTCCTATTTTTCACGTTTTTCAGATTTTTACATAGATCACCCGTACAACTTAAATTGACAAACACTTTCTTTGTGTATAACAATAACTTTATGTACTAAGGTGGTTTCATATTTTGATATAGATTATTAAAACTAACCGAGGGGCTTCTTACGAGACCCTAAACACCCCCCTAGCTTTTCATTTAGTTTCAGTTTTTCACAAAACATCCCTAGTAATACTTGTAAATCAGCGTAAAATCAAAAGTTTGTTCTAAAAGTTTTTAAATTTCTATACTTACCCCTAGTTTTTATTCATTATTATTGTCCAGCTCGTCGTCCCATTCCTTCAGAGTGGTCGAACCTCCAAATCCGCCTGAAAACAAAAAAGTTATTAAGAAAAACGGTATTAGGAAAGTTGATGTAAGGGCTGTTTGCGTACATTGCGCAAACACTTTAATACTGAAAATCTTGTTACTATTCTCGTTCTTTTTGTTTTATTGGTAGTTTCAGCAAGGTTTTCCTATTTTTCACGTTTTTCAGATTTTTACATAGATCACCCGTACAACTTAAATTGACAAACACTTTCTTTGTGTATAACAATAACTTTATGTACTAAGGTGGTTTCATATTTTGATATAGATTATTAAAACTAACCGAGGGGCTTCTTACGAGACCCTAAACACCCCCCTAGCTTTTCATTTAGTTTCAGTTTTTCACAAAACATCCCTAGTAATACTTGTAAATCAGCGTAAAATCAAAAGTTTGTTCTAAAAGTTTTTAAATTTCTATACTTACCCCTAGTTTTTATTCATTATTATTGTCCAGCTCGTCGTCCCATTCCTTCAGAGTGGTCGAACCTCCAAATCCGCCTGAAAACAAAAAAGTTATTAAGAAAAACGGTATTAGGAAAGTTGATGTAAGGGCTGTTTGCGTACATTGCGCAAACACTTTAATACTGAAAATCTTGTTACTATTCTCGTTCTTTTTGTTTTATTGGTAGTTTCAGCAAGGTTTTCCTATTTTTCACGTTTTTCAGATTTTTACATAGATCACCCGTACAACTTAAATTGACAAACACTTTCTTTGTGTATAACAATAACTTTATGTACTAAGGTGGTTTCATATTTTGATATAGATTATTAAAACTAACCGAGGGGCTTCTTACGAGACCCTAAACACCCCCCTAGCTTTTCATTTAGTTTCAGTTTTTCACAAAACATCCCTAGTAATACTTGTAAATCAGCGTAAAATCAAAAGTTTGTTCTAAAAGTTTTTAAATTTCTATACTTACCCCTAGTTTTTATTCATTATTATTGTCCAGCTCGTCGTCCCATTCCTTCAGAGTGGTCGAACCTCCAAATCCGCCTGAAAACAAAAAAGTTATTAAGAAAAACGGTATTAGGAAAGTTGATGTAAGGGCTGTTTGCGTACATTGCGCAAACACTTTAATACTGAAAATCTTGTTACTATTCTCGTTCTTTTTGTTTTATTGGTAGTTTCAGCAAGGTTTTCCTATTTTTCACGTTTTTCAGATTTTTACATAGATCACCCGTACAACTTAAATTGACAAACACTTTCTTTGTGTATAACAATAACTTTATGTACTAAGGTGGTTTCATATTTTGATATAGATTATTAAAACTAACCGAGGGGCTTCTTACGAGACCCTAAACACCCCCCTAGCTTTTCATTTAGTTTCAGTTTTTCACAAAACATCCCTAGTAATACTTGTAAATCAGCGTAAAATCAAAAGTTTGTTCTAAAAGTTTTTAAATTTCTATACTTACCCCTAGTTTTTATTCATTATTATTGTCCAGCTCGTCGTCCCATTCCTTCAGAGTGGTCGAACCTCCAAATCCGCCTGAAAACAAAAAAGTTATTAAGAAAAACGGTATTAGGAAAGTTGATGTAAGGGCTGTTTGCGTACATTGCGCAAACACTTTAATACTGAAAATCTTGTTACTATTCTCGTTCTTTTTGTTTTATTGGTAGTTTCAGCAAGGTTTTCCTATTTTTCACGTTTTTCAGATTTTTACATAGATCACCCGTACAACTTAAATTGACAAACACTTTCTTTGTGTATAACAATAACTTTATGTACTAAGGTGGTTTCATATTTTGATATAGATTATTAAAACTAACCGAGGGGCTTCTTACGAGACCCTAAACACCCCCCTAGCTTTTCATTTAGTTTCAGTTTTTCACAAAACATCCCTAGTAATACTTGTAAATCAGCGTAAAATCAAAAGTTTGTTCTAAAAGTTTTTAAATTTCTATACTTACCCCTAGTTTTTATTCATTATTATTGTCCAGCTCGTCGTCCCATTCCTTCAGAGTGGTCGAACCTCCAAATCCGCCTGAAAACAAAAAAGTTATTAAGAAAAACGGTATTAGGAAAGTTGATGTAAGGGCTGTTTGCGTACATTGCGCAAACACTTTAATACTGAAAATCTTGTTACTATTCTCGTTCTTTTTGTTTTATTGGTAGTTTCAGCAAGGTTTTCCTATTTTTCACGTTTTTCAGATTTTTACATAGATCACCCGTACAACTTAAATTGACAAACACTTTCTTTGTGTATAACAATAACTTTATGTACTAAGGTGGTTTCATATTTTGATATAGATTATTAAAACTAACCGAGGGGCTTCTTACGAGACCCTAAACACCCCCCTAGCTTTTCATTTAGTTTCAGTTTTTCACAAAACATCCCTAGTAATACTTGTAAATCAGCGTAAAATCAAAAGTTTGTTCTAAAAGTTTTTAAATTTCTATACTTACCCCTAGTTTTTATTCATTATTATTGTCCAGCTCGTCGTCCCATTCCTTCAGAGTGGTCGAACCTCCAAATCCGCCTGAAAACAAAAAAGTTATTAAGAAAAACGGTATTAGGAAAGTTGATGTAAGGGCTGTTTGCGTACATTGCGCAAACACTTTAATACTGAAAATCTTGTTACTATTCTCGTTCTTTTTGTTTTATTGGTAGTTTCAGCAAGGTTTTCCTATTTTTCACGTTTTTCAGATTTTTACATAGATCACCCGTACAACTTAAATTGACAAACACTTTCTTTGTGTATAACAATAACTTTATGTACTAAGGTGGTTTCATATTTTGATATAGATTATTAAAACTAACCGAGGGGCTTCTTACGAGACCCTAAACACCCCCCTAGCTTTTCATTTAGTTTCAGTTTTTCACAAAACATCCCTAGTAATACTTGTAAATCAGCGTAAAATCAAAAGTTTGTTCTAAAAGTTTTTAAATTTCTATACTTACCCCTAGTTTTTATTCATTATTATTGTCCAGCTCGTCGTCCCATTCCTTCAGAGTGGTCGAACCTCCAAATCCGCCTGAAAACAAAAAAGTTATTAAGAAAAACGGTATTAGGAAAGTTGATGTAAGGGCTGTTTGCGTACATTGCGCAAACACTTTAATACTGAAAATCTTGTTACTATTCTCGTTCTTTTTGTTTTATTGGTAGTTTCAGCAAGGTTTTCCTATTTTTCACGTTTTTCAGATTTTTACATAGATCACCCGTACAACTTAAATTGACAAACACTTTCTTTGTGTATAACAATAACTTTATGTACTAAGGTGGTTTCATATTTTGATATAGATTATTAAAACTAACCGAGGGGCTTCTTACGAGACCCTAAACACCCCCCTAGCTTTTCATTTAGTTTCAGTTTTTCACAAAACATCCCTAGTAATACTTGTAAATCAGCGTAAAATCAAAAGTTTGTTCTAAAAGTTTTTAAATTTCTATACTTACCCCTAGTTTTTATTCATTATTATTGTCCAGCTCGTCGTCCCATTCCTTCAGAGTGGTCGAACCTCCAAATCCGCCTGAAAACAAAAAAGTTATTAAGAAAAACGGTATTAGGAAAGTTGATGTAAGGGCTGTTTGCGTACATTGCGCAAACACTTTAATACTGAAAATCTTGTTACTATTCTCGTTCTTTTTGTTTTATTGGTAGTTTCAGCAAGGTTTTCCTATTTTTCACGTTTTTCAGATTTTTACATAGATCACCCGTACAACTTAAATTGACAAACACTTTCTTTGTGTATAACAATAACTTTATGTACTAAGGTGGTTTCATATTTTGATATAGATTATTAAAACTAACCGAGGGGCTTCTTACGAGACCCTAAACACCCCCCTAGCTTTTCATTTAGTTTCAGTTTTTCACAAAACATCCCTAGTAATACTTGTAAATCAGCGTAAAATCAAAAGTTTGTTCTAAAAGTTTTTAAATTTCTATACTTACCCCTAGTTTTTATTCATTATTATTGTCCAGCTCGTCGTCCCATTCCTTCAGAGTGGTCGAACCTCCAAATCCGCCTGAAAACAAAAAAGTTATTAAGAAAAACGGTATTAGGAAAGTTGATGTAAGGGCTGTTTGCGTACATTGCGCAAACACTTTAATACTGAAAATCTTGTTACTATTCTCGTTATTTTTGTTTTATTGGTAGTTTCAGCAAGGTTTTCCTATTTTTCACGTTTTTCAGATTTTTACATAGATCACCCGTACAACTTAAATTGACAAACACTTTCTTTGTGTATAACAATAACTTTATGTACTAAGGTGGTTTCATATTTTGATATAGATTATTAAAACTAACCGAGGGGCTTCTTACGAGACCCTAAACACCCCCCTAGCTTTTCATTTAGTTTCAGTTTTTCACAAAACATCCCTAGTAATACTTGTAAATCAGCGTAAAATCAAAAGTTTGTTCTAAAAGTTTTTAAATTTCTATACTTACCCCTAGTTTTTATTCATTATTATTGTCCAGCTCGTCGTCCCATTCCTTCAGAGTGGTCGAACCTCCAAATCCGCCTGAAAACAAAAAAGTTATTAAGAAAAACGGTATTAGGAAAGTTGATGTAAGGGCTGTTTGCGTACATTGCGCAAACACTTTAATACTGAAAATCTTGTTACTATTCTCGTTCTTTTTGTTTTATTGGTAGTTTCAGCAAGGTTTTCCTATTTTTCACGTTTTTCAGATTTTTACATAGATCACCCGTACAACTTAAATTGACAAACACTTTCTTTGTGTATAACAATAACTTTATGTACTAAGGTGGTTTCATATTTTGATATAGATTATTAAAACTAACCGAGGGGCTTCTTACGAGACCCTAAACACCCCCCTAGCTTTTCATTTAGTTTCAGTTTTTCACAAAACATCCCTAGTAATACTTGTAAATCAGCGTAAAATCAAAAGTTTGTTCTAAAAGTTTTTAAATTTCTATACTTACCCCTAGTTTTTATTCATTATTATTGTCCAGCTCGTCGTCCCATTCCTTCAGAGTGGTCGAACCTCCAAATCCGCCTGAAAACAAAAAAGTTATTAAGAAAAACGGTATTAGGAAAGTTGATGTAAGGGCTGTTTGCGTACATTGCGCAAACACTTTAATACTGAAAATCTTGTTACTATTCTCGTTCTTTTTGTTTTATTGGTAGTTTCAGCAAGGTTTTCCTATTTTTCACGTTTTTCAGATTTTTACATAGATCACCCGTACAACTTAAATTGACAAACACTTTCTTTGTGTATAACAATAACTTTATGTACTAAGGTGGTTTCATATTTTGATATAGATTATTAAAACTAACCGAGGGGCTTCTTACGAGACCCTAAACACCCCCCTAGCTTTTCATTTAGTTTCAGTTTTTCACAAAACATCCCTAGTAATACTTGTAAATCAGCGTAAAATCAAAAGTTTGTTCTAAAAGTTTTTAAATTTCTATACTTACCCCTAGTTTTTATTCATTATTATTGTCCAGCTCGTCGTCCCATTCCTTCAGAGTGGTCGAACCTCCAAATCCGCCTGAAAACAAAAAAGTTATTAAGAAAAACGGTATTAGGAAAGTTGATGTAAGGGCTGTTTGCGTACATTGCGCAAACACTTTAATACTGAAAATCTTGTTACTATTCTCGTTCTTTTTGTTTTATTGGTAGTTTCAGCAAGGTTTTCCTATTTTTCACGTTTTTCAGATTTTTACATAGATCACCCGTACAACTTAAATTGACAAACACTTTCTTTGTGTATAACAATAACTTTATGTACTAAGGTGGTTTCATATTTTGATATAGATTATTAAAACTAACCGAGGGGCTTCTTACGAGACCCTAAACACCCCCCTAGCTTTTCATTTAGTTTCAGTTTTTCACAAAACATCCCTAGTAATACTTGTAAATCAGCGTAAAATCAAAAGTTTGTTCTAAAAGTTTTTAAATTTCTATACTTACCCCTAGTTTTTATTCATTATTATTGTCCAGCTCGTCGTCCCATTCCTTCAGAGTGGTCGAACCTCCAAATCCGCCTGAAAACAAAAAAGTTATTAAGAAAAACGGTATTAGGAAAGTTGATGTAAGGGCTGTTTGCGTACATTGCGCAAACACTTTAATACTGAAAATCTTGTTACTATTCTCGTTCTTTTTGTTTTATTGGTAGTTTCAGCAAGGTTTTCCTATTTTTCACGTTTTTCAGATTTTTACATAGATCACCCGTACAACTTAAATTGACAAACACTTTCTTTGTGTATAACAATAACTTTATGTACTAAGGTGGTTTCATATTTTGATATAGATTATTAAAACTAACCGAGGGGCTTCTTACGAGACCCTAAACACCCCCCTAGCTTTTCATTTAGTTTCAGTTTTTCACAAAACATCCCTAGTAATACTTGTAAATCAGCGTAAAATCAAAAGTTTGTTCTAAAAGTTTTTAAATTTCTATACTTACCCCTAGTTTTTATTCATTATTATTGTCCAGCTCGTCGTCCCATTCCTTCAGAGTGGTCGAACCTCCAAATCCGCCTGAAAACAAAAAAGTTATTAAGAAAAACGGTATTAGGAAAGTTGATGTAAGGGCTGTTTGCGTACATTGCGCAAACACTTTAATACTGAAAATCTTGTTACTATTCTCGTTCTTTTTGTTTTATTGGTAGTTTCAGCAAGGTTTTCCTATTTTTCACGTTTTTCAGATTTTTACATAGATCACCCGTACAACTTAAATTGACAAACACTTTCTTTGTGTATAACAATAACTTTATGTACTAAGGTGGTTTCATATTTTGATATAGATTATTAAAACTAACCGAGGGGCTTCTTACGAGACCCTAAACACCCCCCTAGCTTTTCATTTAGTTTCAGTTTTTCACAAAACATCCCTAGTAATACTTGTAAATCAGCGTAAAATCAAAAGTTTGTTCTAAAAGTTTTTAAATTTCTATACTTACCCCTAGTTTTTATTCATTATTATTGTCCAGCTCGTCGTCCCATTCCTTCAGAGTGGTCGAACCTCCAAATCCGCCTGAAAACAAAAAAGTTATTAAGAAAAACGGTATTAGGAAAGTTGATGTAAGGGCTGTTTGCGTACATTGCGCAAACACTTTAATACTGAAAATCTTGTTACTATTCTCGTTCTTTTTGTTTTATTGGTAGTTTCAGCAAGGTTTTCCTATTTTTCACGTTTTTCAGATTTTTACATAGATCACCCGTACAACTTAAATTGACAAACACTTTCTTTGTGTATAACAATAACTTTATGTACTAAGGTGGTTTCATATTTTGATATAGATTATTAAAACTAACCGAGGGGCTTCTTACGAGACCCTAAACACCCCCCTAGCTTTTCATTTAGTTTCAGTTTTTCACAAAACATCCCTAGTAATACTTGTAAATCAGCGTAAAATCAAAAGTTTGTTCTAAAAGTTTTTAAATTTCTATACTTACCCCTAGTTTTTATTCATTATTATTGTCCAGCTCGTCGTCCCATTCCTTCAGAGTGGTCGAACCTCCAAATCCGCCTGAAAACAAAAAAGTTATTAAGAAAAACGGTATTAGGAAAGTTGATGTAAGGGCTGTTTGCGTACATTGCGCAAACACTTTAATACTGAAAATCTTGTTACTATTCTCGTTCTTTTTGTTTTATTGGTAGTTTCAGCAAGGTTTTCCTATTTTTCACGTTTTTCAGATTTTTACATAGATCACCCGTACAACTTAAATTGACAAACACTTTCTTTGTGTATAACAATAACTTTATGTACTAAGGTGGTTTCATATTTTGATATAGATTATTAAAACTAACCGAGGGGCTTCTTACGAGACCCTAAACACCCCCCTAGCTTTTCATTTAGTTTCAGTTTTTCACAAAACATCCCTAGTAATACTTGTAAATCAGCGTAAAATCAAAAGTTTGTTCTAAAAGTTTTTAAATTTCTATACTTACCCCTAGTTTTTATTCATTATTATTGTCCAGCTCGTCGTCCCATTCCTTCAGAGTGGTCGAACCTCCAAATCCGCCTGAAAACAAAAAAGTTATTAAGAAAAACGGTATTAGGGTAGATGGCGCTAGCTGTCATGTAAACATTGGCTCTGTGAATTTAATTCCTTAAATATATTTAAAATACGTAGTTTTCAAAATAAATTGTGAAAAAGTTATTGGTGTTACCTAAATATTGCACAAAATTGTTATCCAGTAAATCAACCTACTAATTATATGATTTTGCAAGTAATAATCAAAACGACAATAGCATCAAGAAACAGCTGACTAAGTGTATCTTTGAGAACTTTAACGTGTAACAAACGGAGTTTTTTTCAATTGTGTGACAGTGAAATCATAAATTCTGTGCATCTTTAAATTGTTTATCTCGAAAATAATGTGATTATCAATTAGTCATCATTCCAACGGAAAATAACGGGACTTGACGAACAAAATATGCTAACACTTAAGCACCAGTGACATCTAACGGCTTAACATTGAACTATTTTGTAAGATATAGATCGCCCTTAGACGCAGCTTATCGAGTAACCAACGGATGCGGATAGAGGGCGTTATATTTAATATTGCTCATACTGACATCTAGCGAAATTTAAGACTATGTTTTGAAGTGAACAGGAACATCTATATTATTGACACTCTTAGATGAATGACATCAAGTTATTTGAAAACGCGAACAGAGGGCGTAACTAATATTGAATGCACATTATTTTTTCTTAATCGTATAACTTTTATTAAATTTTTCATTACATTATAATTAACAATATGAATACATCGACGTGCTCAAAATGTAAAAAGAAATACTTAGACGGAGAAGGATTGCAATGTAATAAATGCAAAAAATATTATGACTTAGATTGTGCAATCATTTCGAAAAGGCGGTTTCTACTATTTAACAAAGAAAAAAGACAAAAATGGAACTGCCCATACTGCCTCTCCAAAAAAGGTAAAGTAGTAGATATAAGTACAACGAGCGATAAAAATGCACATATTTCCGAAATACCAGCAATAAGCAAAACTACGACTCCATTAACTTCCCGAGATCCACAGGAAAATGTCACTTTAAGAAATCGAAAAAAAGTATGTTCCACTCCAGTTGTAAATAGTCAAGCAAGTAGGCTTATAAATAATAGTAACGACAACTCTATACTTTCTACGAATTCTACTCCAAGACGCAGCTTGCCTGACTTATCAACGCGGTATGATGAGGAAATAGATGACATAAAAAAATATAATCTCGATTTAATATACAAACTAAAAATAGCTGAAAAAGAAATAGAAAATTTAACCCTTGAAAAATTAGCTTTAGAGAAACAACTCGTTGACAAGGAAGCTACTATAATTAAACTTAAACAAATTTGCTGCAAAACTCCTATGACAACCAAAAAAGAAAAAATAAATAAACAATCAAATAAAAAGATACTATCCGGTATACCTAAAGATGACTCATTTATACAGTTAATTAATGAAATAACAGACATAAATCTAAAACCCGCAGAAGAAAATGTGAAATTAAAAACAGAAAAAACTATAAAAATATTTGGATCCCAGCAGTGCTCTAGACTTGCACCAAATCTAAGACGCTCTAGGCTGCATACAAATTACGAAAAGTATCAGATTACTTCTATGATAAAACCTAATGCCTGCACACAAGAGATATTAAGGGACTACGACAAGAACATTGCTGCATCGGATATTTTTGTTATTAGCGTTGGCGAGAATGAAAAAAACCCACTCAAATTGACGTCAGAACTGTTTTCTACACTAAACACCCTTAAAAATAATATAGTGCTTGTATTGAGCGTTTTAGATAATCCATACCTTAATGAGACTTTGCTCAACAAAGAAATTACTCGGGTTTGCAATTTATTCCCAAATAGTTATTTTATTGAATGTAATACAAATCTAAGACTTTATGATAATATTAACATTTTTAAATTATGTAAAAAAATAAACAGAATTATAGACTGCATATATTACGAAAAAAAATTTATTCACGGTTTCACTAAAAATAAGGGCTTGCAAATATCAAAGAATAATAATAAAACCGTTAACAGACCAAAGAATAAACTCAAACAGACCACCATACCTTACTTATTCGAGGCAATACGTCATAAAAATGCTAAAAATAATAACACACAAACATCTGATCAACTAAATACCGCTAAAACTCCTATAAAGAATGATTTTTTTCGTTGACGATGAAAAAACTAACCTGACACTTTTACACCAAAATATAGCCGGCTTAATAAACAAAAAAGAAAATATACTTATTGAACTTCAAAAATTATCAGAATCAAATTGGTACTTTGATATTCTGTGTTTTTCAGAAACTTTTATAAAAACTGGGCATGAATCCAATATTAATTTTCATAGTTACAACATGGCTACCTGGTATAGTAGAAAAACAAAAGTTAATCGTGGAGGTACATGTATATTTTGTAAAAATTATATTGAATTTACAAAACTTGACCTTTTAAATGAATTTAATTGTGATTTTATATTTGAATCCTGTGGTATTGACATTCCTGAATATAAATGTTTAATAATATGTATATACAGAACACCTAACAGTAATCCGTATCTCTTTTTAAATAAACTTGAAAAATTACTCCAAATTTTACGTAAAAAAAGAAATCGTCAAATAATTATATCGGGCGATTTTAATATTGATATTCTAAAAAATAATGATATATCTACAGAATATGAAAGAATAATTAATACCTATAACTTTAACATTCACATAAGGGAGCGTACCAGGAGGAATGCCTGCCTAGACCAAATAATTAGCAACAAACCTGAGTCTGTAGGAGGTACACTCCCCCTAAACCTTTCTGACCATGAGACAGCTCAATACCTGAAAACGCCACTGCTGAATAAAAGAATACCTCCAACTATAATTTACACACAAAAACGGGATATGAATAACGAAAATCTTCGTAAATTCAATCAATATTTATCATCACTGAAATGGCAAGACGTATATACAGAATCAGATGCAAATAAGGCGTTCAATATGTTTTTTGACATTTATTCTTTATTGTTTGAGCAATGTTTTCCATTATACACCATAAAAAAGAAATTTAAGCCCAAAAAATATAGATGGCTAACAAAAGGCCTGAGAATATCTTCAGGGACTAAACGGAAACTAAGATTCACATATTATCGAACAAAAAATCATTCTGACCATATTAAATATATTAGGTACAATAAACTATTTAAAAAATGTCTAGCTTCAGCTAATAAAAATGCTAATATAGCGTTTTTAAACAGTGCCACTAATGTATCCCGGGCCTCCTGGAAATTAATAAAAAATAATGCAGGCACTCAAAAAAACCAACATGACATTAAAGAAGTAAAGTATAAAAATAAATTGTACAACAACCCTGAAGACATATGTAACGTATTGAATGAGCATTTTATTAATAATACATCAAATATAAATCCGACATCGCATACACTAACGGAAAATAACATTAAGTTCAATAACGCTACAATGTTTCTATTTCCAACGGATGCCGCAGAAGTATCTAAGATAATAAAGTCTTTGAAAGATACAAATTCAGTCGGTTATGATGAGATACCGACAAAAATAATAAAACAATCAAGTATGTACATAGCCCCAGTATTAGCTCATATAATTAATATATCTTTCAAACAAGGAATTTATCCTGATAAACTCAAAAATACCGTAATTATACCTATTTACAAAAAAGGCAACAAAAATGATCCTTTAAACTACCGACCTATAGCCTTAATAACTGTTCTATCTAAAATATTCGAAAAATGTATGCATAATCGCTTGACCAAATTCATATCCACATTTAATATTCTTCATCCTAACCAGTATGGCTTTCAAAAAGGAAAGTCAAAAACTCTTGCTGCATTTAATTTAATTGACGATATTATAAAATTGACAAACAAAAAAATTAAAGCTGTAGTGGTGTACTTTGATATGAGCAAAGCGTTTGACTGTGTCTCTCACAGCTTACTTTTGCGAAAATGTGAAGCTTATGGCATTCGGGGCTTAGCGGCTAACTGGATAAAAAGTTATCTAGAAAACAGAACACAATTTGTCCAAATAAAAAATACGGATAGTTCTTTCCTAGAGACTACTTGGAGATCTGCATCTAAAGTAAATAGGACTGGCGTGCCCCAGGGTAGCTTACTGGGACCCCTTCTCTTCCTATTGTATATAAATGACTTGCCACTTATAACTAAATTTCACATGACACTTTATGCAGATGACATTTCCATTTTAATTCCAGATAACTCAAATAATAATTTCAACGACATTATCAATAATACAATTCTTGACATAATCAATTGGCTTAGACACAATAATTTGACTGTTAATATGACTAAGACTAAGTATTTACAATTTTTAAATAAAGGGGCAAAAAAATTAAAACTAGAATTAAAATATAATAACGAAACAATTCAAGAGGTAGACAGTTACTCATTCTTAGGCATACATTTTGACCAACACTGTTCTTGGAACTTGCACATAGAATATGTTTGTTTGAAAATAAACAGATTTGCATATGTTTTATGGAAATTAGGTAAAATGGCTGATAGGAAAACAGCACTCAAAGCGTATTATGGCTACGTTGCCTCAATTTTAAGGTATGGAATACTCATTTGGGGTAATTCGGTTAAAATAAATAAAGCCTTTCTATCTCAGAAACAATGTATTCGAGCAATTGCTGATGTAGATTCTTGGACGACTTGCAAGCCTTTGTTTAAAAGCATGAAAATCTTAACTGTACCCTGTTTATATATCTATGAAACGGCATTATTTGTAAAAATACACCCGGAATGTTTTGTGGAAAAAAAAGAAATCTTGAAATTTAATACAAGATTTCCAAATAAATTATGTTTACCAAATGTCAAAACTGAGATATGTATTAGAAATAGTTATGTCATGTGTATTAAAATATTTAATAAATTACCAACAAAGTTAAAAAACTTGCCGCTGACAAAATTTAAATTTATCCTACGCCAATGGCTTATAGAGCAATGTTTTTATACAATTAATGATTTTTTTAATAGCAAATTTGACATGTAATAAATAAAAGTATCTGATTTTTTTTTCTAACCTAAGAAAACATAATATTAAATATTTAATTAAATTGTATGCATGTATGATTTTTTAATTTGATGAATTTTAATTGAATTATATAGTTATTAATTGTTTACACACTGATATTGCATGCTGTAAGACAGTAAAATATGAGCTCAATAACGAATATTTACCACCAAATGTATATACCACCATATTTGAAGCAATAAATTGATTTTGATTTTTTGATTTTTTGATTTAGGAAAGTTGATGTAAGGGCTGTTTGCGTACATTGCGCAAACACTTTAATACTGAAAATCTTGTTACTATTCTCGTTCTTTTTGTTTTATTGGTAGTTTCAGCAAGGTTTTCCTATTTTTCACGTTTTTCAGATTTTTACATAGATCACCCGTACAACTTAAATTGACAAACACTTTCTTTGTGTATAACAATAACTTTATGTACTAAGGTGGTTTCATATTTTGATATAGATTATTAAAACTAACCGAGGGGCTTCTTACGAGACCCTAAACACCCCCCTAGCTTTTCATTTAGTTTCAGTTTTTCACAAAACATCCCTAGTAATACTTGTAAATCAGCGTAAAATCAAAAGTTTGTTCTAAAAGTTTTTAAATTTCTATACTTACCCCTAGTTTTTATTCATTATTATTGTCCAGCTCGTCGTCCCATTCCTTCAGAGTGGTCGAACCTCCAAATCCGCCTGAAAACAAAAAAGTTATTAAGAAAAACGGTATTAGGAAAGTTGATGTAAGGGCTGTTTGCGTACATTGCGCAAACACTTTAATACTGAAAATCTTGTTACTATTCTCGTTCTTTTTGTTTTATTGGTAGTTTCAGCAAGGTTTTCCTATTTTTCACGTTTTTCAGATTTTTACATAGATCACCCGTACAACTTAAATTGACAAACACTTTCTTTGTGTATAACAATAACTTTATGTACTAAGGTGGTTTCATATTTTGATATAGATTATTAAAACTAACCGAGGGGCTTCTTACGAGACCCTAAACACCCCCCTAGCTTTTCATTTAGTTTCAGTTTTTCACAAAACATCCCTAGTAATACTTGTAAATCAGCGTAAAATCAAAAGTTTGTTCTAAAAGTTTTTAAATTTCTATACTTACCCCTAGTTTTTATTCATTATTATTGTCCAGCTCGTCGTCCCATTCCTTCAGAGTGGTCGAACCTCCAAATCCGCCTGAAAACAAAAAAGTTATTAAGAAAAACGGTATTAGGAAAGTTGATGTAAGGGCTGTTTGCGTACATTGCGCAAACACTTTAATACTGAAAATCTTGTTACTATTCTCGTTCTTTTTGTTTTATTGGTAGTTTCAGCAAGGTTTTCCTATTTTTCACGTTTTTCAGATTTTTACATAGATCACCCGTACAACTTAAATTGACAAACACTTTCTTTGTGTATAACAATAACTTTATGTACTAAGGTGGTTTCATATTTTGATATAGATTATTAAAACTAACCGAGGGGCTTCTTACGAGACCCTAAACACCCCCCTAGCTTTTCATTTAGTTTCAGTTTTTCACAAAACATCCCTAGTAATACTTGTAAATCAGCGTAAAATCAAAAGTTTGTTCTAAAAGTTTTTAAATTTCTATACTTACCCCTAGTTTTTATTCATTATTATTGTCCAGCTCGTCGTCCCATTCCTTCAGAGTGGTCGAACCTCCAAATCCGCCTGAAAACAAAAAAGTTATTAAGAAAAACGGTATTAGGAAAGTTGATGTAAGGGCTGTTTGCGTACATTGCGCAAACACTTTAATACTGAAAATCTTGTTACTATTCTCGTTCTTTTTGTTTTATTGGTAGTTTCAGCAAGGTTTTCCTATTTTTCACGTTTTTCAGATTTTTACATAGATCACCCGTACAACTTAAATTGACAAACACTTTCTTTGTGTATAACAATAACTTTATGTACTAAGGTGGTTTCATATTTTGATATAGATTATTAAAACTAACCGAGGGGCTTCTTACGAGACCCTAAACACCCCCCTAGCTTTTCATTTAGTTTCAGTTTTTCACAAAACATCCCTAGTAATACTTGTAAATCAGCGTAAAATCAAAAGTTTGTTCTAAAAGTTTTTAAATTTCTATACTTACCCCTAGTTTTTATTCATTATTATTGTCCAGCTCGTCGTCCCATTCCTTCAGAGTGGTCGAACCTCCAAATCCGCCTGAAAACAAAAAAGTTATTAAGAAAAACGGTATTAGGAAAGTTGATGTAAGGGCTGTTTGCGTACATTGCGCAAACACTTTAATACTGAAAATCTTGTTACTATTCTCGTTCTTTTTGTTTTATTGGTAGTTTCAGCAAGGTTTTCCTATTTTTCACGTTTTTCAGATTTTTACATAGATCACCCGTACAACTTAAATTGACAAACACTTTCTTTGTGTATAACAATAACTTTATGTACTAAGGTGGTTTCATATTTTGATATAGATTATTAAAACTAACCGAGGGGCTTCTTACGAGACCCTAAACACCCCCCTAGCTTTTCATTTAGTTTCAGTTTTTCACAAAACATCCCTAGTAATACTTGTAAATCAGCGTAAAATCAAAAGTTTGTTCTAAAAGTTTTTAAATTTCTATACTTACCCCTAGTTTTTATTCATTATTATTGTCCAGCTCGTCGTCCCATTCCTTCAGAGTGGTCGAACCTCCAAATCCGCCTGAAAACAAAAAAGTTATTAAGAAAAACGGTATTAGGAAAGTTGATGTAAGGGCTGTTTGCGTACATTGCGCAAACACTTTAATACTGAAAATCTTGTTACTATTCTCGTTCTTTTTGTTTTATTGGTAGTTTCAGCAAGGTTTTCCTATTTTTCACGTTTTTCAGATTTTTACATAGATCACCCGTACAACTTAAATTGACAAACACTTTCTTTGTGTATAACAATAACTTTATGTACTAAGGTGGTTTCATATTTTGATATAGATTATTAAAACTAACCGAGGGGCTTCTTACGAGACCCTAAACACCCCCCTAGCTTTTCATTTAGTTTCAGTTTTTCACAAAACATCCCTAGTAATACTTGTAAATCAGCGTAAAATCAAAAGTTTGTTCTAAAAGTTTTTAAATTTCTATACTTACCCCTAGTTTTTATTCATTATTATTGTCCAGCTCGTCGTCCCATTCCTTCAGAGTGGTCGAACCTCCAAATCCGCCTGAAAACAAAAAAGTTATTAAGAAAAACGGTATTAGGAAAGTTGATGTAAGGGCTGTTTGCGTACATTGCGCAAACACTTTAATACTGAAAATCTTGTTACTATTCTCGTTCTTTTTGTTTTATTGGTAGTTTCAGCAAGGTTTTCCTATTTTTCACGTTTTTCAGATTTTTACATAGATCACCCGTACAACTTAAATTGACAAACACTTTCTTTGTGTATAACAATAACTTTATGTACTAAGGTGGTTTCATATTTTGATATAGATTATTAAAACTAACCGAGGGGCTTCTTACGAGACCCTAAACACCCCCCTAGCTTTTCATTTAGTTTCAGTTTTTCACAAAACATCCCTAGTAATACTTGTAAATCAGCGTAAAATCAAAAGTTTGTTCTAAAAGTTTTTAAATTTCTATACTTACCCCTAGTTTTTATTCATTATTATTGTCCAGCTCGTCGTCCCATTCCTTCAGAGTGGTCGAACCTCCAAATCCGCCTGAAAACAAAAAAGTTATTAAGAAAAACGGTATTAGGAAAGTTGATGTAAGGGCTGTTTGCGTACATTGCGCAAACACTTTAATACTGAAAATCTTGTTACTATTCTCGTTCTTTTTGTTTTATTGGTAGTTTCAGCAAGGTTTTCCTATTTTTCACGTTTTTCAGATTTTTACATAGATCACCCGTACAACTTAAATTGACAAACACTTTCTTTGTGTATAACAATAACTTTATGTACTAAGGTGGTTTCATATTTTGATATAGATTATTAAAACTAACCGAGGGGCTTCTTACGAGACCCTAAACACCCCCCTAGCTTTTCATTTAGTTTCAGTTTTTCACAAAACATCCCTAGTAATACTTGTAAATCAGCGTAAAATCAAAAGTTTGTTCTAAAAGTTTTTAAATTTCTATACTTACCCCTAGTTTTTATTCATTATTATTGTCCAGCTCGTCGTCCCATTCCTTCAGAGTGGTCGAACCTCCAAATCCGCCTGAAAACAAAAAAGTTATTAAGAAAAACGGTATTAGGAAAGTTGATGTAAGGGCTGTTTGCGTACATTGCGCAAACACTTTAATACTGAAAATCTTGTTACTATTCTCGTTCTTTTTGTTTTATTGGTAGTTTCAGCAAGGTTTTCCTATTTTTCACGTTTTTCAGATTTTTACATAGATCACCCGTACAACTTAAATTGACAAACACTTTCTTTGTGTATAACAATAACTTTATGTACTAAGGTGGTTTCATATTTTGATATAGATTATTAAAACTAACCGAGGGGCTTCTTACGAGACCCTAAACACCCCCCTAGCTTTTCATTTAGTTTCAGTTTTTCACAAAACATCCCTAGTAATACTTGTAAATCAGCGTAAAATCAAAAGTTTGTTCTAAAAGTTTTTAAATTTCTATACTTACCCCTAGTTTTTATTCATTATTATTGTCCAGCTCGTCGTCCCATTCCTTCAGAGTGGTCGAACCTCCAAATCCGCCTGAAAACAAAAAAGTTATTAAGAAAAACGGTATTAGGAAAGTTGATGTAAGGGCTGTTTGCGTACATTGCGCAAACACTTTAATACTGAAAATCTTGTTACTATTCTCGTTCTTTTTGTTTTATTGGTAGTTTCAGCAAGGTTTTCCTATTTTTCACGTTTTTCAGATTTTTACATAGATCACCCGTACAACTTAAATTGACAAACACTTTCTTTGTGTATAACAATAACTTTATGTACTAAGGTGGTTTCATATTTTGATATAGATTATTAAAACTAACCGAGGGGCTTCTTACGAGACCCTAAACACCCCCCTAGCTTTTCATTTAGTTTCAGTTTTTCACAAAACATCCCTAGTAATACTTGTAAATCAGCGTAAAATCAAAAGTTTGTTCTAAAAGTTTTTAAATTTCTATACTTACCCCTAGTTTTTATTCATTATTATTGTCCAGCTCGTCGTCCCATTCCTTCAGAGTGGTCGAACCTCCAAATCCGCCTGAAAACAAAAAAGTTATTAAGAAAAACGGTATTAGGAAAGTTGATGTAAGGGCTGTTTGCGTACATTGCGCAAACACTTTAATACTGAAAATCTTGTTACTATTCTCGTTCTTTTTGTTTTATTGGTAGTTTCAGCAAGGTTTTCCTATTTTTCACGTTTTTCAGATTTTTACATAGATCACCCGTACAACTTAAATTGACAAACACTTTCTTTGTGTATAACAATAACTTTATGTACTAAGGTGGTTTCATATTTTGATATAGATTATTAAAACTAACCGAGGGGCTTCTTACGAGACCCTAAACACCCCCCTAGCTTTTCATTTAGTTTCAGTTTTTCACAAAACATCCCTAGTAATACTTGTAAATCAGCGTAAAATCAAAAGTTTGTTCTAAAAGTTTTTAAATTTCTATACTTACCCCTAGTTTTTATTCATTATTATTGTCCAGCTCGTCGTCCCATTCCTTCAGAGTGGTCGAACCTCCAAATCCGCCTGAAAACAAAAAAGTTATTAAGAAAAACGGTATTAGGAAAGTTGATGTAAGGGCTGTTTGCGTACATTGCGCAAACACTTTAATACTGAAAATCTTGTTACTATTCTCGTTCTTTTTGTTTTATTGGTAGTTTCAGCAAGGTTTTCCTATTTTTCACGTTTTTCAGATTTTTACATAGATCACCCGTACAACTTAAATTGACAAACACTTTCTTTGTGTATAACAATAACTTTATGTACTAAGGTGGTTTCATATTTTGATATAGATTATTAAAACTAACCGAGGGGCTTCTTACGAGACCCTAAACACCCCCCTAGCTTTTCATTTAGTTTCAGTTTTTCACAAAACATCCCTAGTAATACTTGTAAATCAGCGTAAAATCAAAAGTTTGTTCTAAAAGTTTTTAAATTTCTATACTTACCCCTAGTTTTTATTCATTATTATTGTCCAGCTCGTCGTCCCATTCCTTCAGAGTGGTCGAACCTCCAAATCCGCCTGAAAACAAAAAAGTTATTAAGAAAAACGGTATTAGGAAAGTTGATGTAAGGGCTGTTTGCGTACATTGCGCAAACACTTTAATACTGAAAATCTTGTTACTATTCTCGTTCTTTTTGTTTTATTGGTAGTTTCAGCAAGGTTTTCCTATTTTTCACGTTTTTCAGATTTTTACATAGATCACCCGTACAACTTAAATTGACAAACACTTTCTTTGTGTATAACAATAACTTTATGTACTAAGGTGGTTTCATATTTTGATATAGATTATTAAAACTAACCGAGGGGCTTCTTACGAGACCCTAAACACCCCCCTAGCTTTTCATTTAGTTTCAGTTTTTCACAAAACATCCCTAGTAATACTTGTAAATCAGCGTAAAATCAAAAGTTTGTTCTAAAAGTTTTTAAATTTCTATACTTACCCCTAGTTTTTATTCATTATTATTGTCCAGCTCGTCGTCCCATTCCTTCAGAGTGGTCAAACCTCCAAATCCGCCTGAAAACAAAAAAGTTATTAAGAAAAACGGTATTAGGAAAGTTGATGTAAGGGCTGTTTGCGTACATTGCGCAAACACTTTAATACTGAAAATCTTGTTACTATTCTCGTTCTTTTTGTTTTATTGGTAGTTTCAGCAAGGTTTTCCTATTTTTCACGTTTTTCAGATTTTTACATAGATCACCCGTACAACTTAAATTGACAAACACTTTCTTTGTGTATAACAATAACTTTATGTACTAAGGTGGTTTCATATTTTGATATAGATTATTAAAACTAACCGAGGGGCTTCTTACGAGACCCTAAACACCCCCCTAGCTTTTCATTTAGTTTCAGTTTTTCACAAAACATCCCTAGTAATACTTGTAAATCAGCGTAAAATCAAAAGTTTGTTCTAAAAGTTTTTAAATTTCTATACTTACCCCTAGTTTTTATTCATTATTATTGTCCAGCTCGTCGTCCCATTCCTTCAGAGTGGTCGAACCTCCAAATCCGCCTGAAAACAAAAAAGTTATTAAGAAAAACGGTATTAGGAAAGTTGATGTAAGGGCTGTTTGCGTACATTGCGCAAACACTTTAATACTGAAAATCTTGTTACTATTCTCGTTCTTTTTGTTTTATTGGTAGTTTCAGCAAGGTTTTCCTATTTTTCACGTTTTTCAGATTTTTACATAGATCACCCGTACAACTTAAATTGACAAACACTTTCTTTGTGTATAACAATAACTTTATGTACTAAGGTGGTTTCATATTTTGATATAGATTATTAAAACTAACCGAGGGGCTTCTTACGAGACCCTAAACACCCCCCTAGCTTTTCATTTAGTTTCAGTTTTTCACAAAACATCCCTAGTAATACTTGTAAATCAGCGTAAAATCAAAAGTTTGTTCTAAAAGTTTTTAAATTTCTATACTTACCCCTAGTTTTTATTCATTATTATTGTCCAGCTCGTCGTCCCATTCCTTCAGAGTGGTCGAACCTCCAAATCCGCCTGAAAACAAAAAAGTTATTAAGAAAAACGGTATTAGGAAAGTTGATGTAAGGGCTGTTTGCGTACATTGCGCAAACACTTTAATACTGAAAATCTTGTTACTATTCTCGTTCTTTTTGTTTTATTGGTAGTTTCAGCAAGGTTTTCCTATTTTTCACGTTTTTCAGATTTTTACATAGATCACCCGTACAACTTAAATTGACAAACACTTTCTTTGTGTATAACAATAACTTTATGTACTAAGGTGGTTTCATATTTTGATATAGATTATTAAAACTAACCGAGGGGCTTCTTACGAGACCCTAAACACCCCCCTAGCTTTTCATTTAGTTTCAGTTTTTCACAAAACATCCCTAGTAATACTTGTAAATCAGCGTAAAATCAAAAGTTTGTTCTAAAAGTTTTTAAATTTCTATACTTACCCCTAGTTTTTATTCATTATTATTGTCCAGCTCGTCGTCCCATTCCTTCAGAGTGGTCGAACCTCCAAATCCGCCTGAAAACAAAAAAGTTATTAAGAAAAACGGTATTAGGAAAGTTGATGTAAGGGCTGTTTGCGTACATTGCGCAAACACTTTAATACTGAAAATCTTGTTACTATTCTCGTTCTTTTTGTTTTATTGGTAGTTTCAGCAAGGTTTTCCTATTTTTCACGTTTTTCAGATTTTTACATAGATCACCCGTACAACTTAAATTGACAAACACTTTCTTTGTGTATAACAATAACTTTATGTACTAAGGTGGTTTCATATTTTGATATAGATTATTAAAACTAACCGAGGGGCTTCTTACGAGACCCTAAACACCCCCCTAGCTTTTCATTTAGTTTCAGTTTTTCACAAAACATCCCTAGTAATACTTGTAAATCAGCGTAAAATCAAAAGTTTGTTCTAAAAGTTTTTAAATTTCTATACTTACCCCTAGTTTTTATTCATTATTATTGTCCAGCTCGTCGTCCCATTCCTTCAGAGTGGTCGAACCTCCAAATCCGCCTGAAAACAAAAAAGTTATTAAGAAAAACGGTATTAGGAAAGTTGATGTAAGGGCTGTTTGCGTACATTGCGCAAACACTTTAATACTGAAAATCTTGTTACTATTCTCGTTCTTTTTGTTTTATTGGTAGTTTCAGCAAGGTTTTCCTATTTTTCACGTTTTTCAGATTTTTACATAGATCACCCGTACAACTTAAATTGACAAACACTTTCTTTGTGTATAACAATAACTTTATGTACTAAGGTGGTTTCATATTTTGATATAGATTATTAAAACTAACCGAGGGGCTTCTTACGAGACCCTAAACACCCCCCTAGCTTTTCATTTAGTTTCAGTTTTTCACAAAACATCCCTAGTAATACTTGTAAATCAGCGTAAAATCAAAAGTTTGTTCTAAAAGTTTTTAAATTTCTATACTTACCCCTAGTTTTTATTCATTATTATTGTCCAGCTCGTCGTCCCATTCCTTCAGAGTGGTCAAACCTCCAAATCCGCCTGAAAACAAAAAAGTTATTAAGAAAAACGGTATTAGGAAAGTTGATGTAAGGGCTGTTTGCGTACATTGCGCAAACACTTTAATACTGAAAATCTTGTTACTATTCTCGTTCTTTTTGTTTTATTGGTAGTTTCAGCAAGGTTTTCCTATTTTTCACGTTTTTCAGATTTTTACATAGATCACCCGTACAACTTAAATTGACAAACACTTTCTTTGTGTATAACAATAACTTTATGTACTAAGGTGGTTTCATATTTTGATATAGATTATTAAAACTAACCGAGGGGCTTCTTACGAGACCCTAAACACCCCCCTAGCTTTTCATTTAGTTTCAGTTTTTCACAAAACATCCCTAGTAATACTTGTAAATCAGCGTAAAATCAAAAGTTTGTTCTAAAAGTTTTTAAATTTCTATACTTACCCCTAGTTTTTATTCATTATTATTGTCCAGCTCGTCGTCCCATTCCTTCAGAGTGGTCGAACCTCCAAATCCGCCTGAAAACAAAAAAGTTATTAAGAAAAACGGTATTAGGAAAGTTGATGTAAGGGCTGTTTGCGTACATTGCGCAAACACTTTAATACTGAAAATCTTGTTACTATTCTCGTTCTTTTTGTTTTATTGGTAGTTTCAGCAAGGTTTTCCTATTTTTCACGTTTTTCAGATTTTTACATAGATCACCCGTACAACTTAAATTGACAAACACTTTCTTTGTGTATAACAATAACTTTATGTACTAAGGTGGTTTCATATTTTGATATAGATTATTAAAACTAACCGAGGGGCTTCTTACGAGACCCTAAACACCCCCCTAGCTTTTCATTTAGTTTCAGTTTTTCACAAAACATCCCTAGTAATACTTGTAAATCAGCGTAAAATCAAAAGTTTGTTCTAAAAGTTTTTAAATTTCTATACTTACCCCTAGTTTTTATTCATTATTATTGTCCAGCTCGTCGTCCCATTCCTTCAGAGTGGTCGAACCTCCAAATCCGCCTGAAAACAAAAAAGTTATTAAGAAAAACGGTATTAGGAAAGTTGATGTAAGGGCTGTTTGCGTACATTGCGCAAACACTTTAATACTGAAAATCTTGTTACTATTCTCGTTCTTTTTGTTTTATTGGTAGTTTCAGCAAGGTTTTCCTATTTTTCACGTTTTTCAGATTTTTACATAGATCACCCGTACAACTTAAATTGACAAACACTTTCTTTGTGTATAACAATAACTTTATGTACTAAGGTGGTTTCATATTTTGATATAGATTATTAAAACTAACCGAGGGGCTTCTTACGAGACCCTAAACACCCCCCTAGCTTTTCATTTAGTTTCAGTTTTTCACAAAACATCCCTAGTAATACTTGTAAATCAGCGTAAAATCAAAAGTTTGTTCTAAAAGTTTTTAAATTTCTATACTTACCCCTAGTTTTTATTCATTATTATTGTCCAGCTCGTCGTCCCATTCCTTCAGAGTGGTCGAACCTCCAAATCCGCCTGAAAACAAAAAAGTTATTAAGAAAAACGGTATTAGGAAAGTTGATGTAAGGGCTGTTTGCGTACATTGCGCAAACACTTTAATACTGAAAATCTTGTTACTATTCTCGTTCTTTTTGTTTTATTGGTAGTTTCAGCAAGGTTTTCCTATTTTTCACGTTTTTCAGATTTTTACATAGATCACCCGTACAACTTAAATTGACAAACACTTTCTTTGTGTATAACAATAACTTTATGTACTAAGGTGGTTTCATATTTTGATATAGATTATTAAAACTAACCGAGGGGCTTCTTACGAGACCCTAAACACCCCCCTAGCTTTTCATTTAGTTTCAGTTTTTCACAAAACATCCCTAGTAATACTTGTAAATCAGCGTAAAATCAAAAGTTTGTTCTAAAAGTTTTTAAATTTCTATACTTACCCCTAGTTTTTATTCATTATTATTGTCCAGCTCGTCGTCCCATTCCTTCAGAGTGGTCGAACCTCCAAATCCGCCTGAAAACAAAAAAGTTATTAAGAAAAACGGTATTAGGAAAGTTGATGTAAGGGCTGTTTGCGTACATTGCGCAAACACTTTAATACTGAAAATCTTGTTACTATTCTCGTTCTTTTTGTTTTATTGGTAGTTTCAGCAAGGTTTTCCTATTTTTCACGTTTTTCAGATTTTTACATAGATCACCCGTACAACTTAAATTGACAAACACTTTCTTTGTGTATAACAATAACTTTATGTACTAAGGTGGTTTCATATTTTGATATAGATTATTAAAACTAACCGAGGGGCTTCTTACGAGACCCTAAACACCCCCCTAGCTTTTCATTTAGTTTCAGTTTTTCACAAAACATCCCTAGTAATACTTGTAAATCAGCGTAAAATCAAAAGTTTGTTCTAAAAGTTTTTAAATTTCTATACTTACCCCTAGTTTTTATTCATTATTATTGTCCAGCTCGTCGTCCCATTCCTTCAGAGTGGTCGAACCTCCAAATCCGCCTGAAAACAAAAAAGTTATTAAGAAAAACGGTATTAGGAAAGTTGATGTAAGGGCTGTTTGCGTACATTGCGCAAACACTTTAATACTGAAAATCTTGTTACTATTCTCGTTCTTTTTGTTTTATTGGTAGTTTCAGCAAGGTTTTCCTATTTTTCACGTTTTTCAGATTTTTACATAGATCACCCGTACAACTTAAATTGACAAACACTTTCTTTGTGTATAACAATAACTTTATGTACTAAGGTGGTTTCATATTTTGATATAGATTATTAAAACTAACCGAGGGGCTTCTTACGAGACCCTAAACACCCCCCTAGCTTTTCATTTAGTTTCAGTTTTTCACAAAACATCCCTAGTAATACTTGTAAATCAGCGTAAAATCAAAAGTTTGTTCTAAAAGTTTTTAAATTTCTATACTTACCCCTAGTTTTTATTCATTATTATTGTCCAGCTCGTCGTCCCATTCCTTCAGAGTGGTCGAACCTCCAAATCCGCCTGAAAACAAAAAAGTTATTAAGAAAAACGGTATTAGGAAAGTTGATGTAAGGGCTGTTTGCGTACATTGCGCAAACACTTTAATACTGAAAATCTTGTTACTATTCTCGTTCTTTTTGTTTTATTGGTAGTTTCAGCAAGGTTTTCCTATTTTTCACGTTTTTCAGATTTTTACATAGATCACCCGTACAACTTAAATTGACAAACACTTTCTTTGTGTATAACAATAACTTTATGTACTAAGGTGGTTTCATATTTTGATATAGATTATTAAAACTAACCGAGGGGCTTCTTACGAGACCCTAAACACCCCCCTAGCTTTTCATTTAGTTTCAGTTTTTCACAAAACATCCCTAGTAATACTTGTAAATCAGCGTAAAATCAAAAGTTTGTTCTAAAAGTTTTTAAATTTCTATACTTACCCCTAGTTTTTATTCATTATTATTGTCCAGCTCGTCGTCCCATTCCTTCAGAGTGGTCGAACCTCCAAATCCGCCTGAAAACAAAAAAGTTATTAAGAAAAACGGTATTAGGAAAGTTGATGTAAGGGCTGTTTGCGTACATTGCGCAAACACTTTAATACTGAAAATCTTGTTACTATTCTCGTTCTTTTTGTTTTATTGGTAGTTTCAGCAAGGTTTTCCTATTTTTCACGTTTTTCAGATTTTTACATAGATCACCCGTACAACTTAAATTGACAAACACTTTCTTTGTGTATAACAATAACTTTATGTACTAAGGTGGTTTCATATTTTGATATAGATTATTAAAACTAACCGAGGGGCTTCTTACGAGACCCTAAACACCCCCCTAGCTTTTCATTTAGTTTCAGTTTTTCACAAAACATCCCTAGTAATACTTGTAAATCAGCGTAAAATCAAAAGTTTGTTCTAAAAGTTTTTAAATTTCTATACTTACCCCTAGTTTTTATTCATTATTATTGTCCAGCTCGTCGTCCCATTCCTTCAGAGTGGTCGAACCTCCAAATCCGCCTGAAAACAAAAAAGTTATTAAGAAAAACGGTATTAGGAAAGTTGATGTAAGGGCTGTTTGCGTACATTGCGCAAACACTTTAATACTGAAAATCTTGTTACTATTCTCGTTCTTTTTGTTTTATTGGTAGTTTCAGCAAGGTTTTCCTATTTTTCACGTTTTTCAGATTTTTACATAGATCACCCGTACAACTTAAATTGACAAACACTTTCTTTGTGTATAACAATAACTTTATGTACTAAGGTGGTTTCATATTTTGATATAGATTATTAAAACTAACCGAGGGGCTTCTTACGAGACCCTAAACACCCCCCTAGCTTTTCATTTAGTTTCAGTTTTTCACAAAACATCCCTAGTAATACTTGTAAATCAGCGTAAAATCAAAAGTTTGTTCTAAAAGTTTTTAAATTTCTATACTTACCCCTAGTTTTTATTCATTATTATTGTCCAGCTCGTCGTCCCATTCCTTCAGAGTGGTCGAACCTCCAAATCCGCCTGAAAACAAAAAAGTTATTAAGAAAAACGGTATTAGGAAAGTTGATGTAAGGGCTGTTTGCGTACATTGCGCAAACACTTTAATACTGAAAATCTTGTTACTATTCTCGTTCTTTTTGTTTTATTGGTAGTTTCAGCAAGGTTTTCCTATTTTTCACGTTTTTCAGATTTTTACATAGATCACCCGTACAACTTAAATTGACAAACACTTTCTTTGTGTATAACAATAACTTTATGTACTAAGGTGGTTTCATATTTTGATATAGATTATTAAAACTAACCGAGGGGCTTCTTACGAGACCCTAAACACCCCCCTAGCTTTTCATTTAGTTTCAGTTTTTCACAAAACATCCCTAGTAATACTTGTAAATCAGCGTAAAATCAAAAGTTTGTTCTAAAAGTTTTTAAATTTCTATACTTACCCCTAGTTTTTATTCATTATTATTGTCCAGCTCGTCGTCCCATTCCTTCAGAGTGGTCGAACCTCCAAATCCGCCTGAAAACAAAAAAGTTATTAAGAAAAACGGTATTAGGAAAGTTGATGTAAGGGCTGTTTGCGTACATTGCGCAAACACTTTAATACTGAAAATCTTGTTACTATTCTCGTTCTTTTTGTTTTATTGGTAGTTTCAGCAAGGTTTTCCTATTTTTCACGTTTTTCAGATTTTTACATAGATCACCCGTACAACTTAAATTGACAAACACTTTCTTTGTGTATAACAATAACTTTATGTACTAAGGTGGTTTCATATTTTGATATAGATTATTAAAACTAACCGAGGGGCTTCTTACGAGACCCTAAACACCCCCCTAGCTTTTCATTTAGTTTCAGTTTTTCACAAAACATCCCTAGTAATACTTGTAAATCAGCGTAAAATCAAAAGTTTGTTCTAAAAGTTTTTAAATTTCTATACTTACCCCTAGTTTTTATTCATTATTATTGTCCAGCTCGTCGTCCCATTCCTTCAGAGTGGTCGAACCTCCAAATCCGCCTGAAAACAAAAAAGTTATTAAGAAAAACGGTATTAGGAAAGTTGATGTAAGGGCTGTTTGCGTACATTGCGCAAACACTTTAATACTGAAAATCTTGTTACTATTCTCGTTCTTTTTGTTTTATTGGTAGTTTCAGCAAGGTTTTCCTATTTTTCACGTTTTTCAGATTTTTACATAGATCACCCGTACAACTTAAATTGACAAACACTTTCTTTGTGTATAACAATAACTTTATGTACTAAGGTGGTTTCATATTTTGATATAGATTATTAAAACTAACCGAGGGGCTTCTTACGAGACCCTAAACACCCCCCTAGCTTTTCATTTAGTTTCAGTTTTTCACAAAACATCCCTAGTAATACTTGTAAATCAGCGTAAAATCAAAAGTTTGTTCTAAAAGTTTTTAAATTTCTATACTTACCCCTAGTTTTTATTCATTATTATTGTCCAGCTCGTCGTCCCATTCCTTCAGAGTGGTCGAACCTCCAAATCCGCCTGAAAACAAAAAAGTTATTAAGAAAAACGGTATTAGGAAAGTTGATGTAAGGGCTGTTTGCGTACATTGCGCAAACACTTTAATACTGAAAATCTTGTTACTATTCTCGTTCTTTTTGTTTTATTGGTAGTTTCAGCAAGGTTTTCCTATTTTTCACGTTTTTCAGATTTTTACATAGATCACCCGTACAACTTAAATTGACAAACACTTTCTTTGTGTATAACAATAACTTTATGTACTAAGGTGGTTTCATATTTTGATATAGATTATTAAAACTAACCGAGGGGCTTCTTACGAGACCCTAAACACCCCCCTAGCTTTTCATTTAGTTTCAGTTTTTCACAAAACATCCCTAGTAATACTTGTAAATCAGCGTAAAATCAAAAGTTTGTTCTAAAAGTTTTTAAATTTCTATACTTACCCCTAGTTTTTATTCATTATTATTGTCCAGCTCGTCGTCCCATTCCTTCAGAGTGGTCGAACCTCCAAATCCGCCTGAAAACAAAAAAGTTATTAAGAAAAACGGTATTAGGAAAGTTGATGTAAGGGCTGTTTGCGTACATTGCGCAAACACTTTAATACTGAAAATCTTGTTACTATTCTCGTTCTTTTTGTTTTATTGGTAGTTTCAGCAAGGTTTTCCTATTTTTCACGTTTTTCAGATTTTTACATAGATCACCCGTACAACTTAAATTGACAAACACTTTCTTTGTGTATAACAATAACTTTATGTACTAAGGTGGTTTCATATTTTGATATAGATTATTAAAACTAACCGAGGGGCTTCTTACGAGACCCTAAACACCCCCCTAGCTTTTCATTTAGTTTCAGTTTTTCACAAAACATCCCTAGTAATACTTGTAAATCAGCGTAAAATCAAAAGTTTGTTCTAAAAGTTTTTAAATTTCTATACTTACCCCTAGTTTTTATTCATTATTATTGTCCAGCTCGTCGTCCCATTCCTTCAGAGTGGTCGAACCTCCAAATCCGCCTGAAAACAAAAAAGTTATTAAGAAAAACGGTATTAGGAAAGTTGATGTAAGGGCTGTTTGCGTACATTGCGCAAACACTTTAATACTGAAAATCTTGTTACTATTCTCGTTCTTTTTGTTTTATTGGTAGTTTCAGCAAGGTTTTCCTATTTTTCACGTTTTTCAGATTTTTACATAGATCACCCGTACAACTTAAATTGACAAACACTTTCTTTGTGTATAACAATAACTTTATGTACTAAGGTGGTTTCATATTTTGATATAGATTATTAAAACTAACCGAGGGGCTTCTTACGAGACCCTAAACACCCCCCTAGCTTTTCATTTAGTTTCAGTTTTTCACAAAACATCCCTAGTAATACTTGTAAATCAGCGTAAAATCAAAAGTTTGTTCTAAAAGTTTTTAAATTTCTATACTTACCCCTAGTTTTTATTCATTATTATTGTCCAGCTCGTCGTCCCATTCCTTCAGAGTGGTCGAACCTCCAAATCCGCCTGAAAACAAAAAAGTTATTAAGAAAAACGGTATTAGGAAAGTTGATGTAAGGGCTGTTTGCGTACATTGCGCAAACACTTTAATACTGAAAATCTTGTTACTATTCTCGTTCTTTTTGTTTTATTGGTAGTTTCAGCAAGGTTTTCCTATTTTTCACGTTTTTCAGATTTTTACATAGATCACCCGTACAACTTAAATTGACAAACACTTTCTTTGTGTATAACAATAACTTTATGTACTAAGGTGGTTTCATATTTTGATATAGATTATTAAAACTAACCGAGGGGCTTCTTACGAGACCCTAAACACCCCCCTAGCTTTTCATTTAGTTTCAGTTTTTCACAAAACATCCCTAGTAATACTTGTAAATCAGCGTAAAATCAAAAGTTTGTTCTAAAAGTTTTTAAATTTCTATACTTACCCCTAGTTTTTATTCATTATTATTGTCCAGCTCGTCGTCCCATTCCTTCAGAGTGGTCGAACCTCCAAATCCGCCTGAAAACAAAAAAGTTATTAAGAAAAACGGTATTAGGAAAGTTGATGTAAGGGCTGTTTGCGTACATTGCGCAAACACTTTAATACTGAAAATCTTGTTACTATTCTCGTTCTTTTTGTTTTATTGGTAGTTTCAGCAAGGTTTTCCTATTTTTCACGTTTTTCAGATTTTTACATAGATCACCCGTACAACTTAAATTGACAAACACTTTCTTTGTGTATAACAATAACTTTATGTACTAAGGTGGTTTCATATTTTGATATAGATTATTAAAACTAACCGAGGGGCTTCTTACGAGACCCTAAACACCCCCCTAGCTTTTCATTTAGTTTCAGTTTTTCACAAAACATCCCTAGTAATACTTGTAAATCAGCGTAAAATCAAAAGTTTGTTCTAAAAGTTTTTAAATTTCTATACTTACCCCTAGTTTTTATTCATTATTATTGTCCAGCTCGTCGTCCCATTCCTTCAGAGTGGTCGAACCTCCAAATCCGCCTGAAAACAAAAAAGTTATTAAGAAAAACGGTATTAGGAAAGTTGATGTAAGGGCTGTTTGCGTACATTGCGCAAACACTTTAATACTGAAAATCTTGTTACTATTCTCGTTCTTTTTGTTTTATTGGTAGTTTCAGCAAGGTTTTCCTATTTTTCACGTTTTTCAGATTTTTACATAGATCACCCGTACAACTTAAATTGACAAACACTTTCTTTGTGTATAACAATAACTTTATGTACTAAGGTGGTTTCATATTTTGATATAGATTATTAAAACTAACCGAGGGGCTTCTTACGAGACCCTAAACACCCCCCTAGCTTTTCATTTAGTTTCAGTTTTTCACAAAACATCCCTAGTAATACTTGTAAATCAGCGTAAAATCAAAAGTTTGTTCTAAAAGTTTTTAAATTTCTATACTTACCCCTAGTTTTTATTCATTATTATTGTCCAGCTCGTCGTCCCATTCCTTCAGAGTGGTCGAACCTCCAAATCCGCCTGAAAACAAAAAAGTTATTAAGAAAAACGGTATTAGGAAAGTTGATGTAAGGGCTGTTTGCGTACATTGCGCAAACACTTTAATACTGAAAATCTTGTTACTATTCTCGTTCTTTTTGTTTTATTGGTAGTTTCAGCAAGGTTTTCCTATTTTTCACGTTTTTCAGATTTTTACATAGATCACCCGTACAACTTAAATTGACAAACACTTTCTTTGTGTATAACAATAACTTTATGTACTAAGGTGGTTTCATATTTTGATATAGATTATTAAAACTAACCGAGGGGCTTCTTACGAGACCCTAAACACCCCCCTAGCTTTTCATTTAGTTTCAGTTTTTCACAAAACATCCCTAGTAATACTTGTAAATCAGCGTAAAATCAAAAGTTTGTTCTAAAAGTTTTTAAATTTCTATACTTACCCCTAGTTTTTATTCATTATTATTGTCCAGCTCGTCGTCCCATTCCTTCAGAGTGGTCGAACCTCCAAATCCGCCTGAAAACAAAAAAGTTATTAAGAAAAACGGTATTAGGAAAGTTGATGTAAGGGCTGTTTGCGTACATTGCGCAAACACTTTAATACTGAAAATCTTGTTACTATTCTCGTTCTTTTTGTTTCGATACCGGAAATTTCAATTGTCGTAAAGGACAAAACACGACTTTTCAGGAGAGCAAAAAAACAAAAAAAGAAAAGTTTTTGCCTTATAACTTTTTTAAACAAACTCCTATAATTATCAAGTCAAAAGAGACCTATGCTATTTTTTCGTGTTCTATCCGTTTGTATTGACAAAATAAACTAAACTTAATTATTAACGAAAATGAAGGTCCTTTACAGCCCACAAAAACTTGAACTGTTGTACTTTACACCCGCGAAATATTGTTATCATAAAGTTCGATGTGCAGTAAAGGCCTTAATCTATTCATAAATGGGTAGTATAAGTTAAGTAAACCAAATATTATGGTCGTAAAGAGAGCAAAACCAAAAACGCTCTATTTAAAGATACCTACAATGGGTAGTAAAACTAAGTGTAATAAAAGATTAATTTTTTAAGTGAAATAAAAGGTTTATTAAGTAACGAAAATATTATTCTAATAGGAACATACAATTATGATGCCGTTTTTCTATACAGGGAAATTGAAAAAATACCAGCAACTTCTTAGGGCATGGTTGGCATGATGGTTCTGAACAATGTTTTAAACATTACTTTTACTGAACATTGCTCAGGACCATCATGCCAAGCATATCCTAAGAGGTAGCTGGTATTTTTTCAATTTCCCTTTATAAAATTGTTAATATTTATTGTTGTTTTATTAACAAAATGCAATCATTATTTACCAAATCAGTCTTGAACTTAAACATAAAAATAATAAATTTAAGAATTTTTTCCTTATAAAGTATTGACATAATTATGACAAGTAACTTCAGTCTTTTCGACACATACAAGTTAACATAAACGTAAAATTATTTTTTATAACAAAATGGTATTTTAAAGTAACACAATTGTTATCAACTGCTTTGTAAGATACATGAATCTAAAAAACTAAAATTAAAACTCAATATCGTCTTCTTCATCTGTTTCAGGAAGAATATCCTTTACAGTTCCTAAAGACGGCAGTTCAAAATACTCTTTATGAAAACGCTTTGGTATAGTTCCATTAGTACATAAACGATTTAAATCGTTGTATTTAGCGACTGTTATAGGGTTAGGTTTGTCATAAAGTTTTTGTAAACCTGCTTCTACATTGTCAACTCCTTTCAGATCTTGGTTTTTTCCTTTCTTCCCTTTGCCTTTTCCTTTTGATCCTCTTTCTTTACATTCAAATGTTACAACTTGAGCTTCTTCTTTGTCATTCATTGAATATTTAACTTCCATACTTTTAGTGTTTTTCTTCTTGAATGTGACGATGCGCATTAATTTTAATTGTATTTGCTTTTGAGAATTACTGGTAAATTTTTGAGATACCAAGCTGTTCCAGTTGATAAAATCAGAGTAATCTAAAACATTAATTTTATATGGGTCAGGATTTTTTCTTGCAGATTCCATGTATGTTGGCCATTGACTTGGACTCCAAACAATAATTCGTCTAACCTCGCGTTCAATGACCGCATGCATTGAATCGACGGGCATGTAAGTATGCCCCGGGTACAAATAATTTATTTGTACCACTTGTATGTTCTTAGAATGCTGTATAAAGTAGTGGAGGGCTGTGAGAACAATCTTATTTTTATTCTGCCCGGGGCAAGAATCGCAATAAAGTAGCACATTTTTGATAGGACGTTTATCAATTTCAAGTAGAAATTTATAAATACAAGTAGCAATTTCGTTGCCACCCCTTTGACCATCGCTTTCACCCCATACATAGCAATGTCCCTTTTTAGTTTGACTTTCGTAGAATGTGCAATTATAGACGGCGTATTTTCTAGAGTAATATAACAACATGCTCTCTCCATGAGGAGTATTCAGCACTTTTTGCAGGTCGAAGCTAACGGTGAGCGTATCATTTGAAGTTAATTGCTGGTGTATTTTAAATCTTTGGTAGCTGGCCTTTTTTTCTTCTAGATGAACAGTCATGTCTTTGATTTCTTGTTCTGATAATAATTCTGTGTTTTCAGCTTTTGTACACATCACACACTTATCTTTTTTGGGTATGTGGAACCGAATATTATAATCTTCATTAAAAAGTTTAATAAAGATTTTTTCACTTAGGTGTACTTTGTTATTATTTTGGCAGTCTTGAAGATAAATCCTAAATAAATTTGTAGCATTTTTAAATTCTTGAGGTAAATACAGACATGAACTCTTGCTACGACAGTAATGAGAAGGAATGGCTGGAAGGCTTTCGATAAAAGTTTTGGCGTATGCTTTATCTTCATCGCTATACATATCTGCATGACATGTTCTCTTTTCTACGCTTGCCATATTTTCTTGTGAATTTTTTACTGTATATAAAATAAATTTTTGTGTGATATCTAATGTATTAATTAAAAACTTTTGACAAACAGGTCTAGATCCTTCACCTTCGTTTATAACATATTCAAACGTTTGACCTCTTCTGCTTTCTACAGATTTAGTTTTTTTTCTTTTGATAGAAATTGGTTGTACACATCTAACAATCCAGTCTTTTCGACGTTGAATATCCAGAGACCAGAAATAATTAAATAGGCTAATTCTTCTATCCTCTGATATCTCATAACATTTTCTAGCACATACGCCAAGTAAGCATGGGTTTCCTTTCATTGTCTTCTCTTCTACCATACATCCTGATCTTCTTTCGTAAGACTTACCAGTATCTTTTAATTTTCTCCTCAGTTTACTTTTATTTTCTTTCTTGGTTTTTCTCTTAATTAGGTTTTCACTGGTTACTGTTTTATTGTTCTCAGCTATTATTTTTTGTTTCTTTTTAGTACACTTTATCTTTTTTTTATCACTATTAATTGAACTATCCGACTCATTCATACTCCAAAGATCCGAACTACCAGCTGAAAAGTCTTCATTATCAGAAAGATAATCAACGTAGGATTTTAAAATCTTCTTACGATATTTCTTGTTAAGTTTAGGTTGTTCAGAAATCATAACATGATTATTGGGGTCAGTAGTTGGATCAAAAAAAGATGTATCTAAAACATCGATAATCGAAGGGGAACTCTTACGCTCTTCTATATCCTTAGGTTCATGTTCAAATACCACTGTTTTCAAGGAAGTGTACACCTGAGGTTGTTGAAATAATGCAGATTGGTCAACGTTGTTTGTTACTATTTCAGTACAAGAAATATCACGAGAATGATGCGCCTTTGGTTCATGTATTACATCAGAAAAAGTAGCCCAAGTGGAATTTATTTCAGGTTCAGGCGAAAATACTTCATCTCCTGGAGGTATGTCCTGGATGCCGTCAGAGGTAAGTACGTCGTCAATAGAAGAACTTTGCGTTATTTTCTTTGTTTCAGAGGTACGTGTAAAGACAACATCTCCTGGAGGTATGTCCTGGATGCCATCAGAGGTAAGTACGTCGTCAATAGAAGAACTTTGCGTTATTTTCTTTGTTTCAGAGGTACGTGTAAAGACAACATCTCCTGGAGGCATGTCCTGGATGCCGTCAGAGGTAAGTACGTCGTCAATAGAAGAACTTTGCGTTATTTTCTTTGTTTCAGAGGAACGTGTAAAGACAACATCTCCTGGAGGTATGTCCTGGATGCTGACAGCTGTAAGTACATCGTCACTTGCTTGTGCTTTAAATTGTTGTGATTTTCGGTTTTGATTTATTACAAGCGGAGGTGGTAATAATATTATGCTATGATTATCACTGGGAACTACAGAATTTTCACCAAACTTAGCAGATCGTAAATATTTTGTCAGTTCCATTTTAGAAACTTTTTCATCTCGTTTTATATTTACTTTGTTTTGCTGTTGATTTATATAAGAGAATGCGTTCACATTTTCATAATAATTACTTTCATCTGTATCATCTATTATTTCACTACTATTAGCGGAAGATTGAAGAGAGCTTCCACTAGGACACCGTGTAGTATCCCTGAAAAACATAAACTTAGTAGGTAAATCTAGTTTTTAGGGTTTAAAGTCTGGTTAAAAGTAAACTGTTTTATGCTAGGTATTTAATCAGATGTCTATAGACCAAATTTCATAATTTCTTTAGCATTAATAATCATTCACACACAAATCACACTTTCATTTTTATACTAGTGGATATATTCATTTATAATTGAACTAGCTATTGGGCGCGGCTCCGCCCACGTGGAAGTCTGTTATCTAAAAATTTATCCCACGGGAACATGCTACCGGGATAAAAAGGGTTCTAGGGTGCCACCTATCTCCATACCAAATTTCATCGAAATCGGTCCAGCCGTTTGAGCTTGAAAGAGTAACAAACATCCATCCATCCATCCTCACAAACTTTCGAATTTATAAATATTAGTATGATTAACTAATACGATAAGGATGAATATAATAATATAAATATTTACTAATTATAACTTACGTGGCATTATTATTATCGATTTCGTGGTTTTTATTTTCAACGATTGTTTCTTCAGTATCATAATTGTAATGTTCAGCATCGACTCTAAAACAGTATTAATGTACTTAGTTAATTGTAGTCAATAATTATTATAGTAAATGTATAGAAGACCGAGCGAATAAGGACCAGTAGAAAGTTGTCAATTCGATTTTGGTGAAATTTAAATAAGCAAAAACAAAATCGTTTTTTACGAGTATGTTTCTAGTGGTTGACGCGCAAACTGACAAAGACTTACATCATAAAGTACATTAAAACAAATAAAATCGTATTATGATGTCCTTTAAGATGTATGTCTTTAGTGGTTGACGCGCGAACCACCAGTGATTTACGTCGTAAAGGACATCATAACAAATAAAATCTTGTTATAAAGTCCTTTAAGACCAACCCAGCGCCCACCGATGGATGCGCAACGCAGCACATTTTGAAATGAACAATTTAATACTAAACCTTAACTACCTTAAAATAGGGTAAATTATTGTGTAAGAATAATAAATACGCACGTGACGCTCGTCGTATATTCTTAGTATACAATAATAGACCGTATCTTTAGGTAGTTAAGTTTATATTAAATTATTTACTTCATAATGTGCTTCAATGCGCCTTCGCCGCTTTAACTAGCTTATTAACCAGTCACAAGTTCACTTATTTATAATAACAATTAGTGTGATGGTAAACAGATGAATACCTAAACTTATGTCTATTGTCTATTACTGCAATATGAAATGACAGAATTGCTATACGGAAACAAAGTTACCTACATAACTTGTCATTTGTCGTCTATTTAAGAGAGTAAGATTTTATAATTATCTATGTCTCGGGCTATCTACAAAAAATATCTTAATAATGATAATTTGTGATTATCATTTATGGTTAACTACAATAACTTAGTAAATCAAGTAAGTAGGTAGGTGGGTATCTAATTTTAAAGGTCATAAATTCACATTTAATATGATTTTAGTCTATACTATATCAAAATTCAAGTTTCGTAAACATCCTAGATACCTATTTTCACTTATCTAATAGATATAATTGATTTTTTGGGGTATGTACCTATTATACCTACGTACAAACATTATTTTACATTGGTTCTCTTTAGTTTAACTATAATACCTAGATTTAAATAAATAATAATATGAATTAATTACTTACCGTAACATTTTGCACTGGTACTTTAATATTGCGTTAACTTTCCTCTTCCTTACTTGTAAAGAATTAAATTTTTTGGGTAATTTATGGTCCGACATTTTTAGCATAAAACAAACAACACCAACTAACGTTTGCGCGCGAACTGACTTTGCAAAGTGAATCGTATGGGTCACGCTCCTCCCGCACCCGTTACTTACACCCCCGTTATCCTGCGCATCGCCTCGTGTCCGAGCCCGAGCGCCACTTGTTATTACAACTCGTAACTTGTTGCATATTTCTTCACGCTGCGCGCGCCGTAGGTATTAGAAATGATCGCTTAAAATTAGGGTCGTAAAGGACATCAAAATAACAAACGGCCTTTACACCATAATTACGAATATTATAATAAAGAATAGACAGGTCGTAATGGTTTCCGATTATCATATAACATAATTACAACCTCATAAATAATAAAAATGCACCTTTACGACGCCTACCAAAAAATATTTTTACCATATGTCCTAAATATTTAAAAAAGTATATTTATAGCTACTGAAAATCTAGGTCGTAAAGGATTTTTTTTAAGAGATATGACAATTTTAAATATGCCATTCCATAGAGCTCGCGACGCTGATTCCAAATATATAAATAACTCATTTTAGGTAAAATGTCCTTTACGACAATTGAAATTTCCGGTATCGGTTTTATTGGTAGTTTCAGCAAGGTTTTCCTATTTTTCACGTTTTTCAGATTTTTACATAGATCACCCGTACAACTTAAATTGACAAACACTTTCTTTGTGTATAACAATAACTTTATGTACTAAGGTGGTTTCATATTTTGATATAGATTATTAAAACTAACCGAGGGGCTTCTTACGAGACCCTAAACACCCCCCTAGCTTTTCATTTAGTTTCAGTTTTTCACAAAACATCCCTAGTAATACTTGTAAATCAGCGTAAAATCAAAAGTTTGTTCTAAAAGTTTTTAAATTTCTATACTTACCCCTAGTTTTTATTCATTATTATTGTCCAGCTCGTCGTCCCATTCCTTCAGAGTGGTCGAACCTCCAAATCCGCCTGAAAACAAAAAAGTTATTAAGAAAAACGGTATTAGGAAAGTTGATGTAAGGGCTGTTTGCGTACATTGCGCAAACACTTTAATACTGAAAATCTTGTTACTATTCTCGTTCTTTTTGTTTTATTGGTAGTTTCAGCAAGGTTTTCCTATTTTTCACGTTTTTCAGATTTTTACATAGATCACCCGTACAACTTAAATTGACAAACACTTTCTTTGTGTATAACAATAACTTTATGTACTAAGGTGGTTTCATATTTTGATATAGATTATTAAAACTAACCGAGGGGCTTCTTACGAGACCCTAAACACCCCCCTAGCTTTTCATTTAGTTTCAGTTTTTCACAAAACATCCCTAGTAATACTTGTAAATCAGCGTAAAATCAAAAGTTTGTTCTAAAAGTTTTTAAATTTCTATACTTACCCCTAGTTTTTATTCATTATTATTGTCCAGCTCGTCGTCCCATTCCTTCAGAGTGGTCGAACCTCCAAATCCGCCTGAAAACAAAAAAGTTATTAAGAAAAACGGTATTAGGAAAGTTGATGTAAGGGCTGTTTGCGTACATTGCGCAAACACTTTAATACTGAAAATCTTGTTACTATTCTCGTTCTTTTTGTTTTATTGGTAGTTTCAGCAAGGTTTTCCTATTTTTCACGTTTTTCAGATTTTTACATAGATCACCCGTACAACTTAAATTGACAAACACTTTCTTTGTGTATAACAATAACTTTATGTACTAAGGTGGTTTCATATTTTGATATAGATTATTAAAACTAACCGAGGGGCTTCTTACGAGACCCTAAACACCCCCCTAGCTTTTCATTTAGTTTCAGTTTTTCACAAAACATCCCTAGTAATACTTGTAAATCAGCGTAAAATCAAAAGTTTGTTCTAAAAGTTTTTAAATTTCTATACTTACCCCTAGTTTTTATTCATTATTATTGTCCAGCTCGTCGTCCCATTCCTTCAGAGTGGTCGAACCTCCAAATCCGCCTGAAAACAAAAAAGTTATTAAGAAAAACGGTATTAGGAAAGTTGATGTAAGGGCTGTTTGCGTACATTGCGCAAACACTTTAATACTGAAAATCTTGTTACTATTCTCGTTCTTTTTGTTTTATTGGTAGTTTCAGCAAGGTTTTCCTATTTTTCACGTTTTTCAGATTTTTACATAGATCACCCGTACAACTTAAATTGACAAACACTTTCTTTGTGTATAACAATAACTTTATGTACTAAGGTGGTTTCATATTTTGATATAGATTATTAAAACTAACCGAGGGGCTTCTTACGAGACCCTAAACACCCCCCTAGCTTTTCATTTAGTTTCAGTTTTTCACAAAACATCCCTAGTAATACTTGTAAATCAGCGTAAAATCAAAAGTTTGTTCTAAAAGTTTTTAAATTTCTATACTTACCCCTAGTTTTTATTCATTATTATTGTCCAGCTCGTCGTCCCATTCCTTCAGAGTGGTCGAACCTCCAAATCCGCCTGAAAACAAAAAAGTTATTAAGAAAAACGGTATTAGGAAAGTTGATGTAAGGGCTGTTTGCGTACATTGCGCAAACACTTTAATACTGAAAATCTTGTTACTATTCTCGTTCTTTTTGTTTTATTGGTAGTTTCAGCAAGGTTTTCCTACTTTTCACGTTTTTCAGATTTTTACATAGATCACCCGTACAACTTAAATTGACAAACACTTTCTTTGTGTATAACAATAACTTTATGTACTAAGGTGGTTTCATATTTTGATATAGATTATTAAAACTAACCGAGGGGCTTCTTACGAGACCCTAAACACCCCCCTAGCTTTTCATTTAGTTTCAGTTTTTCACAAAACATCCCTAGTAATACTTGTAAATCAGCGTAAAATCAAAAGTTTGTTCTAAAAGTTTTTAAATTTCTATACTTACCCCTAGTTTTTATTCATTATTATTGTCCAGCTCGTCGTCCCATTCCTTCAGAGTGGTCGAACCTCCAAATCCGCCTGAAAACAAAAAAGTTATTAAGAAAAACGGTATTAGGAAAGTTGATGTAAGGGCTGTTTGCGTACATTGCGCAAACACTTTAATACTGAAAATCTTGTTACTATTCTCGTTCTTTTTGTTTTATTGGTAGTTTCAGCAAGGTTTTCCTATTTTTCACGTTTTTCAGATTTTTACATAGATCACCCGTACAACTTAAATTGACAAACACTTTCTTTGTGTATAACAATAACTTTATGTACTAAGGTGGTTTCATATTTTGATATAGATTATTAAAACTAACCGAGGGGCTTCTTACGAGACCCTAAACACCCCCCTAGCTTTTCATTTAGTTTCAGTTTTTCACAAAACATCCCTAGTAATACTTGTAAATCAGCGTAAAATCAAAAGTTTGTTCTAAAAGTTTTTAAATTTCTATACTTACCCCTAGTTTTTATTCATTATTATTGTCCAGCTCGTCGTCCCATTCCTTCAGAGTGGTCGAACCTCCAAATCCGCCTGAAAACAAAAAAGTTATTAAGAAAAACGGTATTAGGAAAGTTGATGTAAGGGCTGTTTGCGTACATTGCGCAAACACTTTAATACTGAAAATCTTGTTACTATTCTCGTTCTTTTTGTTTTATTGGTAGTTTCAGCAAGGTTTTCCTATTTTTCACGTTTTTCAGATTTTTACATAGATCACCCGTACAACTTAAATTGACAAACACTTTCTTTGTGTATAACAATAACTTTATGTACTAAGGTGGTTTCATATTTTGATATAGATTATTAAAACTAACCGAGGGGCTTCTTACGAGACCCTAAACACCCCCCTAGCTTTTCATTTAGTTTCAGTTTTTCACAAAACATCCCTAGTAATACTTGTAAATCAGCGTAAAATCAAAAGTTTGTTCTAAAAGTTTTTAAATTTCTATACTTACCCCTAGTTTTTATTCATTATTATTGTCCAGCTCGTCGTCCCATTCCTTCAGAGTGGTCGAACCTCCAAATCCGCCTGAAAACAAAAAAGTTATTAAGAAAAACGGTATTAGGAAAGTTGATGTAAGGGCTGTTTGCGTACATTGCGCAAACACTTTAATACTGAAAATCTTGTTACTATTCTCGTTCTTTTTGTTTTATTGGTAGTTTCAGCAAGGTTTTCCTATTTTTCACGTTTTTCAGATTTTTACATAGATCACCCGTACAACTTAAATTGACAAACACTTTCTTTGTGTATAACAATAACTTTATGTACTAAGGTGGTTTCATATTTTGATATAGATTATTAAAACTAACCGAGGGGCTTCTTACGAGACCCTAAACACCCCCCTAGCTTTTCATTTAGTTTCAGTTTTTCACAAAACATCCCTAGTAATACTTGTAAATCAGCGTAAAATCAAAAGTTTGTTCTAAAAGTTTTTAAATTTCTATACTTACCCCTAGTTTTTATTCATTATTATTGTCCAGCTCGTCGTCCCATTCCTTCAGAGTGGTCGAACCTCCAAATCCGCCTGAAAACAAAAAAGTTATTAAGAAAAACGGTATTAGGAAAGTTGATGTAAGGGCTGTTTGCGTACATTGCGCAAACACTTTAATACTGAAAATCTTGTTACTATTCTCGTTCTTTTTGTTTTATTGGTAGTTTCAGCAAGGTTTTCCTATTTTTCACGTTTTTCAGATTTTTACATAGATCACCCGTACAACTTAAATTGACAAACACTTTCTTTGTGTATAACAATAACTTTATGTACTAAGGTGGTTTCATATTTTGATATAGATTATTAAAACTAACCGAGGGGCTTCTTACGAGACCCTAAACACCCCCCTAGCTTTTCATTTAGTTTCAGTTTTTCACAAAACATCCCTAGTAATACTTGTAAATCAGCGTAAAATCAAAAGTTTGTTCTAAAAGTTTTTAAATTTCTATACTTACCCCTAGTTTTTATTCATTATTATTGTCCAGCTCGTCGTCCCATTCCTTCAGAGTGGTCGAACCTCCAAATCCGCCTGAAAACAAAAAAGTTATTAAGAAAAACGGTATTAGGAAAGTTGATGTAAGGGCTGTTTGCGTACATTGCGCAAACACTTTAATACTGAAAATCTTGTTACTATTCTCGTTCTTTTTGTTTTATTGGTAGTTTCAGCAAGGTTTTCCTATTTTTCACGTTTTTCAGATTTTTACATAGATCACCCGTACAACTTAAATTGACAAACACTTTCTTTGTGTATAACAATAACTTTATGTACTAAGGTGGTTTCATATTTTGATATAGATTATTAAAACTAACCGAGGGGCTTCTTACGAGACCCTAAACACCCCCCTAGCTTTTCATTTAGTTTCAGTTTTTCACAAAACATCCCTAGTAATACTTGTAAATCAGCGTAAAATCAAAAGTTTGTTCTAAAAGTTTTTAAATTTCTATACTTACCCCTAGTTTTTATTCATTATTATTGTCCAGCTCGTCGCCCCATTCCTTCAGAGTGGTCGAACCTCCAAATCCGCCTGAAAACAAAAAAGTTATTAAGAAAAACGGTATTAGGAAAGTTGATGTAAGGGCTGTTTGCGTACATTGCGCAAACACTTTAATACTGAAAATCTTGTTACTATTCTCGTTCTTTTTGTTTTATTGGTAGTTTCAGCAAGATTTTCCTATTTTTCACGTTTTTCAGATTTTTACATAGATCACCCGTACAACTTAAATTGACAAACACTTTCTTTGTGTATAACAATAACTTTATGTACTAAGGTGGTTTCATATTTTGATATAGATTATTAAAACTAACCGAGGGGCTTCTTACGAGACCCTAAACACCCCCCTAGCTTTTCATTTAGTTTCAGTTTTTCACAAAACATCCCTAGTAATACTTGTAAATCAGCGTAAAATCAAAAGTTTGTTCTAAAAGTTTTTAAATTTCTATACTTACCCCTAGTTTTTATTCATTATTATTGTCCAGCTCGTCGTCCCATTCCTTCAGAGTGGTCGAACCTCCAAATCCGCCTGAAAACAAAAAAGTTATTAAGAAAAACGGTATTAGGAAAGTTGATGTAAGGGCTGTTTGCGTACATTGCGCAAACACTTTAATACTGAAAATCTTGTTACTATTCTCGTTCTTTTTGTTTTATTGGTAGTTTCAGCAAGGTTTTCCTATTTTTCACGTTTTTCAGATTTTTACATAGATCACCCGTACAACTTAAATTGACAAACACTTTCTTTGTGTATAACAATAACTTTATGTACTAAGGTGGTTTCATATTTTGATATAGATTATTAAAACTAACCGAGGGGCTTCTTACGAGACCCTAAACACCCCCCTAGCTTTTCATTTAGTTTCAGTTTTTCACAAAACATCCCTAGTAATACTTGTAAATCAGCGTAAAATCAAAAGTTTGTTCTAAAAGTTTTTAAATTTCTATACTTACCCCTAGTTTTTATTCATTATTATTGTCCAGCTCGTCGTCCCATTCCTTCAGAGTGGTCGAACCTCCAAATCCGCCTGAAAACAAAAAAGTTATTAAGAAAAACGGTATTAGGAAAGTTGATGTAAGGGCTGTTTGCGTACATTGCGCAAACACTTTAATACTGAAAATCTTGTTACTATTCTCGTTCTTTTTGTTTTATTGGTAGTTTCAGCAAGGTTTTCCTATTTTTCACGTTTTTCAGATTTTTACATAGATCACCCGTACAACTTAAATTGACAAACACTTTCTTTGTGTATAACAATAACTTTATGTACTAAGGTGGTTTCATATTTTGATATAGATTATTAAAACTAACCGAGGGGCTTCTTACGAGACCCTAAACACCCCCCTAGCTTTTCATTTAGTTTCAGTTTTTCACAAAACATCCCTAGTAATACTTGTAAATCAGCGTAAAATCAAAAGTTTGTTCTAAAAGTTTTTAAATTTCTATACTTACCCCTAGTTTTTGTTCATTATTATTGTCCAGCTCGTCGTCCCATTCCTTCAGAGTGGTCGAACCTCCAAATCCGCCTGAAAACAAAAAAGTTATTAAGAAAAACGGTATTAGGAAAGTTGATGTAAGGGCTGTTTGCGTACATTGCGCAAACACTTTAATACTGAAAATCTTGTTACTATTCTCGTTCTTTTTGTTTTATTGGTAGTTTCAGCAAGGTTTTCCTATTTTTCACGTTTTTCAGATTTTTACATAGATCACCCGTACAACTTAAATTGACAAACACTTTCTTTGTGTATAACAATAACTTTATGTACTAAGGTGGTTTCATATTTTGATATAGATTATTAAAACTAACCGAGGGGCTTCTTACGAGACCCTAAACACCCCCCTAGCTTTTCATTTAGTTTCAGTTTTTCACAAAACATCCCTAGTAATACTTGTAAATCAGCGTAAAATCAAAAGTTTGTTCTAAAAGTTTTTAAATTTCTATACTTACCCCTAGTTTTTATTCATTATTATTGTCCAGCTCGTCGTCCCATTCCTTCAGAGTGGTCGAACCTCCAAATCCGCCTGAAAACAAAAAAGTTATTAAGAAAAACGGTATTAGGAAAGTTGATGTAAGGGCTGTTTGCGTACATTGCGCAAACACTTTAATACTGAAAATCTTGTTACTATTCTCGTTCTTTTTGTTTTATTGGTAGTTTCAGCAAGGTTTTCCTATTTTTCACGTTTTTCAGATTTTTACATAGATCACCCGTACAACTTAAATTGACAAACACTTTCTTTGTGTATAACAATAACTTTATGTACTAAGGTGGTTTCATATTTTGATATAGATTATTAAAACTAACCGAGGGGCTTCTTACGAGACCCTAAACACCCCCCTAGCTTTTCATTTAGTTTCAGTTTTTCACAAAACATCCCTAGTAATACTTGTAAATCAGCGTAAAATCAAAAGTTTGTTCTAAAAGTTTTTAAATTTCTATACTTACCCCTAGTTTTTATTCATTATTATTGTCCAGCTCGTCGTCCCATTCCTTCAGAGTGGTCGAACCTCCAAATCCGCCTGAAAACAAAAAAGTTATTAAGAAAAACGGTATTAGGAAAGTTGATGTAAGGGCTGTTTGCGTACATTGCGCAAACACTTTAATACTGAAAATCTTGTTACTATTCTCGTTCTTTTTGTTTTATTGGTAGTTTCAGCAAGGTTTTCCTATTTTTCACGTTTTTCAGATTTTTACATAGATCACCCGTACAACTTAAATTGACAAACACTTTCTTTGTGTATAACAATAACTTTATGTACTAAGGTGGTTTCATATTTTGATATAGATTATTAAAACTAACCGAGGGGCTTCTTACGAGACCCTAAACACCCCCCTAGCTTTTCATTTAGTTTCAGTTTTTCACAAAACATCCCTAGTAATACTTGTAAATCAGCGTAAAATCAAAAGTTTGTTCTAAAAGTTTTTAAATTTCTATACTTACCCCTAGTTTTTATTCATTATTATTGTCCAGCTCGTCGTCCCATTCCTTCAGAGTGGTCGAACCTCCAAATCCGCCTGAAAACAAAAAAGTTATTAAGAAAAACGGTATTAGGAAAGTTGATGTAAGGGCTGTTTGCGTACATTGCGCAAACACTTTAATACTGAAAATCTTGTTACTATTCTCGTTCTTTTTGTTTTATTGGTAGTTTCAGCAAGGTTTTCCTATTTTTCACGTTTTTCAGATTTTTACATAGATCACCCGTACAACTTAAATTGACAAACACTTTCTTTGTGTATAACAATAACTTTATGTACTAAGGTGGTTTCATATTTTGATATAGATTATTAAAACTAACCGAGGGGCTTCTTACGAGACCCTAAACACCCCCCTAGCTTTTCATTTAGTTTCAGTTTTTCACAAAACATCCCTAGTAATACTTGTAAATCAGCGTAAAATCAAAAGTTTGTTCTAAAAGTTTTTAAATTTCTATACTTACCCCTAGTTTTTATTCATTATTATTGTCCAGCTCGTCGTCCCATTCCTTCAGAGTGGTCGAACCTCCAAATCCGCCTGAAAACAAAAAAGTTATTAAGAAAAACGGTATTAGGAAAGTTGATGTAAGGGCTGTTTGCGTACATTGCGCAAACACTTTAATACTGAAAATCTTGTTACTATTCTCGTTCTTTTTGTTTTATTGGTAGTTTCAGCAAGGTTTTCCTATTTTTCACGTTTTTCAGATTTTTACATAGATCACCCGTACAACTTAAATTGACAAACACTTTCTTTGTGTATAACAATAACTTTATGTACTAAGGTGGTTTCATATTTTGATATAGATTATTAAAACTAACCGAGGGGCTTCTTACGAGACCCTAAACACCCCCCTAGCTTTTCATTTAGTTTCAGTTTTTCACAAAACATCCCTAGTAATACTTGTAAATCAGCGTAAAATCAAAAGTTTGTTCTAAAAGTTTTTAAATTTCTATACTTACCCCTAGTTTTTATTCATTATTATTGTCCAGCTCGTCGTCCCATTCCTTCAGAGTGGTCGAACCTCCAAATCCGCCTGAAAACAAAAAAGTTATTAAGAAAAACGGTATTAGGAAAGTTGATGTAAGGGCTGTTTGCGTACATTGCGCAAACACTTTAATACTGAAAATCTTGTTACTATTCTCGTTCTTTTTGTTTTATTGGTAGTTTCAGCAAGGTTTTCCTATTTTTCACGTTTTTCAGATTTTTACATAGATCACCCGTACAACTTAAATTGACAAACACTTTCTTTGTGTATAACAATAACTTTATGTACTAAGGTGGTTTCATATTTTGATATAGATTATTAAAACTAACCGAGGGGCTTCTTACGAGACCCTAAACACCCCCCTAGCTTTTCATTTAGTTTCAGTTTTTCACAAAACATCCCTAGTAATACTTGTAAATCAGCGTAAAATCAAAAGTTTGTTCTAAAAGTTTTTAAATTTCTATACTTACCCCTAGTTTTTATTCATTATTATTGTCCAGCTCGTCGTCCCATTCCTTCAGAGTGGTCGAACCTCCAAATCCGCCTGAAAACAAAAAAGTTATTAAGAAAAACGGTATTAGGAAAGTTGATGTAAGGGCTGTTTGCGTACATTGCGCAAACACTTTAATACTGAAAATCTTGTTACTATTCTCGTTCTTTTTGTTTTATTGGTAGTTTCAGCAAGGTTTTCCTATTTTTCACGTTTTTCAGATTTTTACATAGATCACCCGTACAACTTAAATTGACAAACACTTTCTTTGTGTATAACAATAACTTTATGTACTAAGGTGGTTTCATATTTTGATATAGATTATTAAAACTAACCGAGGGGCTTCTTACGAGACCCTAAACACCCCCCTAGCTTTTCATTTAGTTTCAGTTTTTCACAAAACATCCCTAGTAATACTTGTAAATCAGCGTAAAATCAAAAGTTTGTTCTAAAAGTTTTTAAATTTCTATACTTACCCCTAGTTTTTATTCATTATTATTGTCCAGCTCGTCGTCCCATTCCTTCAGAGTGGTCGAACCTCCAAATCCGCCTGAAAACAAAAAAGTTATTAAGAAAAACGGTATTAGGAAAGTTGATGTAAGGGCTGTTTGCGTACATTGCGCAAACACTTTAATACTGAAAATCTTGTTACTATTCTCGTTCTTTTTGTTTTATTGGTAGTTTCAGCAAGGTTTTCCTATTTTTCACGTTTTTCAGATTTTTACATAGATCACCCGTACAACTTAAATTGACAAACACTTTCTTTGTGTATAACAATAACTTTATGTACTAAGGTGGTTTCATATTTTGATATAGATTATTAAAACTAACCGAGGGGCTTCTTACGAGACCCTAAACACCCCCCTAGCTTTTCATTTAGTTTCAGTTTTTCACAAAACATCCCTAGTAATACTTGTAAATCAGCGTAAAATCAAAAGTTTGTTCTAAAAGTTTTTAAATTTCTATACTTACCCCTAGTTTTTATTCATTATTATTGTCCAGCTCGTCGTCCCATTCCTTCAGAGTGGTCGAACCTCCAAATCCGCCTGAAAACAAAAAAGTTATTAAGAAAAACGGTATTAGGAAAGTTGATGTAAGGGCTGTTTGCGTACATTGCGCAAACACTTTAATACTGAAAATCTTGTTACTATTCTCGTTCTTTTTGTTTTATTGGTAGTTTCAGCAAGGTTTTCCTATTTTTCACGTTTTTCAGATTTTTACATAGATCACCCGTACAACTTAAATTGACAAACACTTTCTTTGTGTATAACAATAACTTTATGTACTAAGGTGGTTTCATATTTTGATATAGATTATTAAAACTAACCGAGGGGCTTCTTACGAGACCCTAAACACCCCCCTAGCTTTTCATTTAGTTTCAGTTTTTCACAAAACATCCCTAGTAATACTTGTAAATCAGCGTAAAATCAAAAGTTTGTTCTAAAAGTTTTTAAATTTCTATACTTACCCCTAGTTTTTATTCATTATTATTGTCCAGCTCGTCGTCCCATTCCTTCAGAGTGGTCGAACCTCCAAATCCGCCTGAAAACAAAAAAGTTATTAAGAAAAACGGTATTAGGAAAGTTGATGTAAGGGCTGTTTGCGTACATTGCGCAAACACTTTAATACTGAAAATCTTGTTACTATTCTCGTTCTTTTTGTTTTATTGGTAGTTTCAGCAAGGTTTTCCTATTTTTCACGTTTTTCAGATTTTTACATAGATCACCCGTACAACTTAAATTGACAAACACTTTCTTTGTGTATAACAATAACTTTATGTACTAAGGTGGTTTCATATTTTGATATAGATTATTAAAACTAACCGAGGGGCTTCTTACGAGACCCTAAACACCCCCCTAGCTTTTCATTTAGTTTCAGTTTTTCACAAAACATCCCTAGTAATACTTGTAAATCAGCGTAAAATCAAAAGTTTGTTCTAAAAGTTTTTAAATTTCTATACTTACCCCTAGTTTTTATTCATTATTATTGTCCAGCTCGTCGTCCCATTCCTTCAGAGTGGTCGAACCTCCAAATCCGCCTGAAAACAAAAAAGTTATTAAGAAAAACGGTATTAGGAAAGTTGATGTAAGGGCTGTTTGCGTACATTGCGCAAACACTTTAATACTGAAAATCTTGTTACTATTCTCGTTCTTTTTGTTTTATTGGTAGTTTCAGCAAGGTTTTCCTATTTTTCACGTTTTTCAGATTTTTACATAGATCACCCGTACAACTTAAATTGACAAACACTTTCTTTGTGTATAACAATAACTTTATGTACTAAGGTGGTTTCATATTTTGATATAGATTATTAAAACTAACCGAGGGGCTTCTTACGAGACCCTAAACACCCCCCTAGCTTTTCATTTAGTTTCAGTTTTTCACAAAACATCCCTAGTAATACTTGTAAATCAGCGTAAAATCAAAAGTTTGTTCTAAAAGTTTTTAAATTTCTATACTTACCCCTAGTTTTTATTCATTATTATTGTCCAGCTCGTCGTCCCATTCCTTCAGAGTGGTCGAACCTCCAAATCCGCCTGAAAACAAAAAAGTTATTAAGAAAAACGGTATTAGGAAAGTTGATGTAAGGGCTGTTTGCGTACATTGCGCAAACACTTTAATACTGAAAATCTTGTTACTATTCTCGTTCTTTTTGTTTTATTGGTAGTTTCAGCAAGGTTTTCCTATTTTTCACGTTTTTCAGATTTTTACATAGATCACCCGTACAACTTAAATTGACAAACACTTTCTTTGTGTATAACAATAACTTTATGTACTAAGGTGGTTTCATATTTTGATATAGATTATTAAAACTAACCGAGGGGCTTCTTACGAGACCCTAAACACCCCCCTAGCTTTTCATTTAGTTTCAGTTTTTCACAAAACATCCCTAGTAATACTTGTAAATCAGCGTAAAATCAAAAGTTTGTTCTAAAAGTTTTTAAATTTCTATACTTACCCCTAGTTTTTATTCATTATTATTGTCCAGCTCGTCGTCCCATTCCTTCAGAGTGGTCGAACCTCCAAATCCGCCTGAAAACAAAAAAGTTATTAAGAAAAACGGTATTAGGAAAGTTGATGTAAGGGCTGTTTGCGTACATTGCGCAAACACTTTAATACTGAAAATCTTGTTACTATTCTCGTTCTTTTTGTTTTATTGGTAGTTTCAGCAAGGTTTTCCTATTTTTCACGTTTTTCAGATTTTTACATAGATCACCCGTACAACTTAAATTGACAAACACTTTCTTTGTGTATAACAATAACTTTATGTACTAAGGTGGTTTCATATTTTGATATAGATTATTAAAACTAACCGAGGGGCTTCTTACGAGACCCTAAACACCCCCCTAGCTTTTCATTTAGTTTCAGTTTTTCACAAAACATCCCTAGTAATACTTGTAAATCAGCGTAAAATCAAAAGTTTGTTCTAAAAGTTTTTAAATTTCTATACTTACCCCTAGTTTTTATTCATTATTATTGTCCAGCTCGTCGTCCCATTCCTTCAGAGTGGTCGAACCTCCAAATCCGCCTGAAAACAAAAAAGTTATTAAGAAAAACGGTATTAGGAAAGTTGATGTAAGGGCTGTTTGCGTACATTGCGCAAACACTTTAATACTGAAAATCTTGTTACTATTCTCGTTCTTTTTGTTTTATTGGTAGTTTCAGCAAGGTTTTCCTATTTTTCACGTTTTTCAGATTTTTACATAGATCACCCGTACAACTTAAATTGACAAACACTTTCTTTGTGTATAACAATAACTTTATGTACTAAGGTGGTTTCATATTTTGATATAGATTATTAAAACTAACCGAGGGGCTTCTTACGAGACCCTAAACACCCCCCTAGCTTTTCATTTAGTTTCAGTTTTTCACAAAACATCCCTAGTAATACTTGTAAATCAGCGTAAAATCAAAAGTTTGTTCTAAAAGTTTTTAAATTTCTATACTTACCCCTAGTTTTTATTCATTATTATTGTCCAGCTCGTCGTCCCATTCCTTCAGAGTGGTCGAACCTCCAAATCCGCCTGAAAACAAAAAAGTTATTAAGAAAAACGGTATTAGGAAAGTTGATGTAAGGGCTGTTTGCGTACATTGCGCAAACACTTTAATACTGAAAATCTTGTTACTATTCTCGTTCTTTTTGTTTTATTGGTAGTTTCAGCAAGGTTTTCCTATTTTTCACGTTTTTCAGATTTTTACATAGATCACCCGTACAACTTAAATTGACAAACACTTTCTTTGTGTATAACAATAACTTTATGTACTAAGGTGGTTTCATATTTTGATATAGATTATTAAAACTAACCGAGGGGCTTCTTACGAGACCCTAAACACCCCCCTAGCTTTTCATTTAGTTTCAGTTTTTCACAAAACATCCCTAGTAATACTTGTAAATCAGCGTAAAATCAAAAGTTTGTTCTAAAAGTTTTTAAATTTCTATACTTACCCCTAGTTTTTATTCATTATTATTGTCCAGCTCGTCGTCCCATTCCTTCAGAGTGGTCGAACCTCCAAATCCGCCTGAAAACAAAAAAGTTATTAAGAAAAACGGTATTAGGAAAGTTGATGTAAGGGCTGTTTGCGTACATTGCGCAAACACTTTAATACTGAAAATCTTGTTACTATTCTCGTTCTTTTTGTTTTATTGGTAGTTTCAGCAAGGTTTTCCTATTTTTCACGTTTTTCAGATTTTTACATAGATCACCCGTACAACTTAAATTGACAAACACTTTCTTTGTGTATAACAATAACTTTATGTACTAAGGTGGTTTCATATTTTGATATAGATTATTAAAACTAACCGAGGGGCTTCTTACGAGACCCTAAACACCCCCCTAGCTTTTCATTTAGTTTCAGTTTTTCACAAAACATCCCTAGTAATACTTGTAAATCAGCGTAAAATCAAAAGTTTGTTCTAAAAGTTTTTAAATTTCTATACTTACCCCTAGTTTTTATTCATTATTATTGTCCAGCTCGTCGTCCCATTCCTTCAGAGTGGTCGAACCTCCAAATCCGCCTGAAAACAAAAAAGTTATTAAGAAAAACGGTATTAGGAAAGTTGATGTAAGGGCTGTTTGCGTACATTGCGCAAACACTTTAATACTGAAAATCTTGTTACTATTCTCGTTCTTTTTGTTTTATTGGTAGTTTCAGCAAGGTTTTCCTATTTTTCACGTTTTTCAGATTTTTACATAGATCACCCGTACAACTTAAATTGACAAACACTTTCTTTGTGTATAACAATAACTTTATGTACTAAGGTGGTTTCATATTTTGATATAGATTATTAAAACTAACCGAGGGGCTTCTTACGAGACCCTAAACACCCCCCTAGCTTTTCATTTAGTTTCAGTTTTTCACAAAACATCCCTAGTAATACTTGTAAATCAGCGTAAAATCAAAAGTTTGTTCTAAAAGTTTTTAAATTTCTATACTTACCCCTAGTTTTTATTCATTATTATTGTCCAGCTCGTCGTCCCATTCCTTCAGAGTGGTCGAACCTCCAAATCCGCCTGAAAACAAAAAAGTTATTAAGAAAAACGGTATTAGGAAAGTTGATGTAAGGGCTGTTTGCGTACATTGCGCAAACACTTTAATACTGAAAATCTTGTTACTATTCTCGTTCTTTTTGTTTTATTGGTAGTTTCAGCAAGGTTTTCCTATTTTTCACGTTTTTCAGATTTTTACATAGATCACCCGTACAACTTAAATTGACAAACACTTTCTTTGTGTATAACAATAACTTTATGTACTAAGGTGGTTTCATATTTTGATATAGATTATTAAAACTAACCGAGGGGCTTCTTACGAGACCCTAAACACCCCCCTAGCTTTTCATTTAGTTTCAGTTTTTCACAAAACATCCCTAGTAATACTTGTAAATCAGCGTAAAATCAAAAGTTTGTTCTAAAAGTTTTTAAATTTCTATACTTACCCCTAGTTTTTATTCATTATTATTGTCCAGCTCGTCGTCCCATTCCTTCAGAGTGGTCGAACCTCCAAATCCGCCTGAAAACAAAAAAGTTATTAAGAAAAACGGTATTAGGAAAGTTGATGTAAGGGCTGTTTGCGTACATTGCGCAAACACTTTAATACTGAAAATCTTGTTACTATTCTCGTTCTTTTTGTTTTATTGGTAGTTTCAGCAAGGTTTTCCTATTTTTCACGTTTTTCAGATTTTTACATAGATCACCCGTACAACTTAAATTGACAAACACTTTCTTTGTGTATAACAATAACTTTATGTACTAAGGTGGTTTCATATTTTGATATAGATTATTAAAACTAACCGAGGGGCTTCTTACGAGACCCTAAACACCCCCCTAGCTTTTCATTTAGTTTCAGTTTTTCACAAAACATCCCTAGTAATACTTGTAAATCAGCGTAAAATCAAAAGTTTGTTCTAAAAGTTTTTAAATTTCTATACTTACCCCTAGTTTTTATTCATTATTATTGTCCAGCTCGTCGTCCCATTCCTTCAGAGTGGTCGAACCTCCAAATCCGCCTGAAAACAAAAAAGTTATTAAGAAAAACGGTATTAGGAAAGTTGATGTAAGGGCTGTTTGCGTACATTGCGCAAACACTTTAATACTGAAAATCTTGTTACTATTCTCGTTCTTTTTGTTTTATTGGTAGTTTCAGCAAGGTTTTCCTATTTTTCACGTTTTTCAGATTTTTACATAGATCACCCGTACAACTTAAATTGACAAACACTTTCTTTGTGTATAACAATAACTTTATGTACTAAGGTGGTTTCATATTTTGATATAGATTATTAAAACTAACCGAGGGGCTTCTTACGAGACCCTAAACACCCCCCTAGCTTTTCATTTAGTTTCAGTTTTTCACAAAACATCCCTAGTAATACTTGTAAATCAGCGTAAAATCAAAAGTTTGTTCTAAAAGTTTTTAAATTTCTATACTTACCCCTAGTTTTTATTCATTATTATTGTCCAGCTCGTCGTCCCATTCCTTCAGAGTGGTCGAACCTCCAAATCCGCCTGAAAACAAAAAAGTTATTAAGAAAAACGGTATTAGGAAAGTTGATGTAAGGGCTGTTTGCGTACATTGCGCAAACACTTTAATACTGAAAATCTTGTTACTATTCTCGTTCTTTTTGTTTTATTGGTAGTTTCAGCAAGGTTTTCCTATTTTTCACGTTTTTCAGATTTTTACATAGATCACCCGTACAACTTAAATTGACAAACACTTTCTTTGTGTATAACAATAACTTTATGTACTAAGGTGGTTTCATATTTTGATATAGATTATTAAAACTAACCGAGGGGCTTCTTACGAGACCCTAAACACCCCCCTAGCTTTTCATTTAGTTTCAGTTTTTCACAAAACATCCCTAGTAATACTTGTAAATCAGCGTAAAATCAAAAGTTTGTTCTAAAAGTTTTTAAATTTCTATACTTACCCCTAGTTTTTATTCATTATTATTGTCCAGCTCGTCGTCCCATTCCTTCAGAGTGGTCGAACCTCCAAATCCGCCTGAAAACAAAAAAGTTATTAAGAAAAACGGTATTAGGAAAGTTGATGTAAGGGCTGTTTGCGTACATTGCGCAAACACTTTAATACTGAAAATCTTGTTACTATTCTCGTTCTTTTTGTTTTATTGGTAGTTTCAGCAAGGTTTTCCTATTTTTCACGTTTTTCAGATTTTTACATAGATCACCCGTACAACTTAAATTGACAAACACTTTCTTTGTGTATAACAATAACTTTATGTACTAAGGTGGTTTCATATTTTGATATAGATTATTAAAACTAACCGAGGGGCTTCTTACGAGACCCTAAACACCCCCCTAGCTTTTCATTTAGTTTCAGTTTTTCACAAAACATCCCTAGTAATACTTGTAAATCAGCGTAAAATCAAAAGTTTGTTCTAAAAGTTTTTAAATTTCTATACTTACCCCTAGTTTTTATTCATTATTATTGTCCAGCTCGTCGTCCCATTCCTTCAGAGTGGTCGAACCTCCAAATCCGCCTGAAAACAAAAAAGTTATTAAGAAAAACGGTATTAGGAAAGTTGATGTAAGGGCTGTTTGCGTACATTGCGCAAACACTTTAATACTGAAAATCTTGTTACTATTCTCGTTCTTTTTGTTTTATTGGTAGTTTCAGCAAGGTTTTCCTATTTTTCACGTTTTTCAGATTTTTACATAGATCACCCGTACAACTTAAATTGACAAACACTTTCTTTGTGTATAACAATAACTTTATGTACTAAGGTGGTTTCATATTTTGATATAGATTATTAAAACTAACCGAGGGGCTTCTTACGAGACCCTAAACACCCCCATAGCTTTTCATTTAGTTTCAGTTTTTCACAAAACATCCCTAGTAATACTTGTAAATCAGCGTAAAATCAAAAGTTTGTTCTAAAAGTTTTTAAATTTCTATACTTACCCCTAGTTTTTATTCATTATTATTGTCCAGCTCGTCGTCCCATTCCTTCAGAGTGGTCGAACCTCCAAATCCGCCTGAAAACAAAAAAGTTATTAAGAAAAACGGTATTAGGAAAGTTGATGTAAGGGCTGTTTGCGTACATTGCGCAAACACTTTAATACTGAAAATCTTGTTACTATTCTCGTTCTTTTTGTTTTATTGGTAGTTTCAGCAAGGTTTTCCTATTTTTCACGTTTTTCAGATTTTTACATAGATCACCCGTACAACTTAAATTGACAAACACTTTCTTTGTGTATAACAATAACTTTATGTACTAAGGTGGTTTCATATTTTGATATAGATTATTAAAACTAACCGAGGGGCTTCTTACGAGACCCTAAACACCCCCCTAGCTTTTCATTTAGTTTCAGTTTTTCACAAAACATCCCTAGTAATACTTGTAAATCAGCGTAAAATCAAAAGTTTGTTCTAAAAGTTTTTAAATTTCTATACTTACCCCTAGTTTTTATTCATTATTATTGTCCAGCTCGTCGTCCCATTCCTTCAGAGTGGTCGAACCTCCAAATCCGCCTGAAAACAAAAAAGTTATTAAGAAAAACGGTATTAGGAAAGTTGATGTAAGGGCTGTTTGCGTACATTGCGCAAACACTTTAATACTGAAAATCTTGTTACTATTCTCGTTCTTTTTGTTTTATTGGTAGTTTCAGCAAGGTTTTCCTATTTTTCACGTTTTTCAGATTTTTACATAGATCACCCGTACAACTTAAATTGACAAACACTTTCTTTGTGTATAACAATAACTTTATGTACTAAGGTGGTTTCATATTTTGATATAGATTATTAAAACTAACCGAGGGGCTTCTTACGAGACCCTAAACACCCCCCTAGCTTTTCATTTAGTTTCAGTTTTTCACAAAACATCCCTAGTAATACTTGTAAATCAGCGTAAAATCAAAAGTTTGTTCTAAAAGTTTTTAAATTTCTATACTTACCCCTAGTTTTTATTCATTATTATTGTCCAGCTCGTCGTCCCATTCCTTCAGAGTGGTCGAACCTCCAAATCCGCCTGAAAACAAAAAAGTTATTAAGAAAAACGGTATTAGGAAAGTTGATGTAAGGGCTGTTTGCGTACATTGCGCAAACACTTTAATACTGAAAATCTTGTTACTATTCTCGTTCTTTTTGTTTTATTGGTAGTTTCAGCAAGGTTTTCCTATTTTTCACGTTTTTCAGATTTTTACATAGATCACCCGTACAACTTAAATTGACAAACACTTTCTTTGTGTATAACAATAACTTTATGTACTAAGGTGGTTTCATATTTTGATATAGATTATTAAAACTAACCGAGGGGCTTCTTACGAGACCCTAAACACCCCCCTAGCTTTTCATTTAGTTTCAGTTTTTCACAAAACATCCCTAGTAATACTTGTAAATCAGCGTAAAATCAAAAGTTTGTTCTAAAAGTTTTTAAATTTCTATACTTACCCCTAGTTTTTATTCATTATTATTGTCCAGCTCGTCGTCCCATTCCTTCAGAGTGGTCGAACCTCCAAATCCGCCTGAAAACAAAAAAGTTATTAAGAAAAACGGTATTAGGAAAGTTGATGTAAGGGCTGTTTGCGTACATTGCGCAAACACTTTAATACTGAAAATCTTGTTACTATTCTCGTTCTTTTTGTTTTATTGGTAGTTTCAGCAAGGTTTTCCTATTTTTCACGTTTTTCAGATTTTTACATAGATCACCCGTACAACTTAAATTGACAAACACTTTCTTTGTGTATAACAATAACTTTATGTACTAAGGTGGTTTCATATTTTGATATAGATTATTAAAACTAACCGAGGGGCTTCTTACGAGACCCTAAACACCCCCCTAGCTTTTCATTTAGTTTCAGTTTTTCACAAAACATCCCTAGTAATACTTGTAAATCAGCGTAAAATCAAAAGTTTGTTCTAAAAGTTTTTAAATTTCTATACTTACCCCTAGTTTTTATTCATTATTATTGTCCAGCTCGTCGTCCCATTCCTTCAGAGTGGTCGAACCTCCAAATCCGCCTGAAAACAAAAAAGTTATTAAGAAAAACGGTATTAGGAAAGTTGATGTAAGGGCTGTTTGCGTACATTGCGCAAACACTTTAATACTGAAAATCTTGTTACTATTCTCGTTCTTTTTGTTTTATTGGTAGTTTCAGCAAGGTTTTCCTATTTTTCACGTTTTTCAGATTTTTACATAGATCACCCGTACAACTTAAATTGACAAACACTTTCTTTGTGTATAACAATAACTTTATGTACTAAGGTGGTTTCATATTTTGATATAGATTATTAAAACTAACCGAGGGGCTTCTTACGAGACCCTAAACACCCCCCTAGCTTTTCATTTAGTTTCAGTTTTTCACAAAACATCCCTAGTAATACTTGTAAATCAGCGTAAAATCAAAAGTTTGTTCTAAAAGTTTTTAAATTTCTATACTTACCCCTAGTTTTTATTCATTATTATTGTCCAGCTCGTCGTCCCATTCCTTCAGAGTGGTCGAACCTCCAAATCCGCCTGAAAACAAAAAAGTTATTAAGAAAAACGGTATTAGGAAAGTTGATGTAAGGGCTGTTTGCGTACATTGCGCAAACACTTTAATACTGAAAATCTTGTTACTATTCTCGTTCTTTTTGTTTTATTGGTAGTTTCAGCAAGGTTTTCCTATTTTTCACGTTTTTCAGATTTTTACATAGATCACCCGTACAACTTAAATTGACAAACACTTTCTTTGTGTATAACAATAACTTTATGTACTAAGGTGGTTTCATATTTTGATATAGATTATTAAAACTAACCGAGGGGCTTCTTACGAGACCCTAAACACCCCCCTAGCTTTTCATTTAGTTTCAGTTTTTCACAAAACATCCCTAGTAATACTTGTAAATCAGCGTAAAATCAAAAGTTTGTTCTAAAAGTTTTTAAATTTCTATACTTACCCCTAGTTTTTATTCATTATTATTGTCCAGCTCGTCGTCCCATTCCTTCAGAGTGGTCGAACCTCCAAATCCGCCTGAAAACAAAAAAGTTATTAAGAAAAACGGTATTAGGAAAGTTGATGTAAGGGCTGTTTGCGTACATTGCGCAAACACTTTAATACTGAAAATCTTGTTACTATTCTCGTTCTTTTTGTTTTATTGGTAGTTTCAGCAAGGTTTTCCTATTTTTCACGTTTTTCAGATTTTTACATAGATCACCCGTACAACTTAAATTGACAAACACTTTCTTTGTGTATAACAATAACTTTATGTACTAAGGTGGTTTCATATTTTGATATAGATTATTAAAACTAACCGAGGGGCTTCTTACGAGACCCTAAACACCCCCCTAGCTTTTCATTTAGTTTCAGTTTTTCACAAAACATCCCTAGTAATACTTGTAAATCAGCGTAAAATCAAAAGTTTGTTCTAAAAGTTTTTAAATTTCTATACTTACCCCTAGTTTTTATTCATTATTATTGTCCAGCTCGTCGTCCCATTCCTTCAGAGTGGTCGAACCTCCAAATCCGCCTGAAAACAAAAAAGTTATTAAGAAAAACGGTATTAGGAAAGTTGATGTAAGGGCTGTTTGCGTACATTGCGCAAACACTTTAATACTGAAAATCTTGTTACTATTCTCGTTCTTTTTGTTTTATTGGTAGTTTCAGCAAGGTTTTCCTATTTTTCACGTTTTTCAGATTTTTACATAGATCACCCGTACAACTTAAATTGACAAACACTTTCTTTGTGTATAACAATAACTTTATGTACTAAGGTGGTTTCATATTTTGATATAGATTATTAAAACTAACCGAGGGGCTTCTTACGAGACCCTAAACACCCCCCTAGCTTTTCATTTAGTTTCAGTTTTTCACAAAACATCCCTAGTAATACTTGTAAATCAGCGTAAAATCAAAAGTTTGTTCTAAAAGTTTTTAAATTTCTATACTTACCCCTAGTTTTTATTCATTATTATTGTCCAGCTCGTCGTCCCATTCCTTCAGAGTGGTCGAACCTCCAAATCCGCCTGAAAACAAAAAAGTTATTAAGAAAAACGGTATTAGGAAAGTTGATGTAAGGGCTGTTTGCGTACATTGCGCAAACACTTTAATACTGAAAATCTTGTTACTATTCTCGTTCTTTTTGTTTTATTGGTAGTTTCAGCAAGGTTTTCCTATTTTTCACGTTTTTCAGATTTTTACATAGATCACCCGTACAACTTAAATTGACAAACACTTTCTTTGTGTATAACAATAACTTTATGTACTAAGGTGGTTTCATATTTTGATATAGATTATTAAAACTAACCGAGGGGCTTCTTACGAGACCCTAAACACCCCCCTAGCTTTTCATTTAGTTTCAGTTTTTCACAAAACATCCCTAGTAATACTTGTAAATCAGC